>JARWLF010000874.1:0-12462 GCA_029853055.1 Scenedesmus sp. KT-U | reverse complement strand
GTCATCTGTTCCCATCCTGCGCAGGTGCTCACATCTTGTCAGGCAATGTGTTTGAGCCCACAGCGTTAGATGAGTTGTTTCCAGATTGGAAGCAGAAGCAGCAGGCAGGTGATGATGAGTTCAAAGACCTGCCTCTGCGTCAGGTTGCTACATCAGACAGGTTCTACATGTTGACCAGGGGCAGCAGCGTCAGGCTACCAACACCACCGCAGATGAAGAACAGAAGCAAAAACTATGTCATCAGCCTTAGGTACGGATGCTAAGCTCGCAATGTCATGATTACAGTTCACGTCTGCAGCTTAGTTTGCAAAATGAAGTAGCCTGCTGCTGTTGTATTGGTACTACGATGTTGACTCAGTGGCTTGCATAATGCAAGTACAGACCCTACCACTACCATCGCTATTGCTGCTGTTGCTCCTGTTCACAGTGAGCTGACAAGGTGGTTGTCTCATAAGGCTGAGTCGTGTGGTGTAGAGATCTACCCTGGCTTTGCTGGTAAAGATGTTTTGTATGACTGGAATAACGCGGTGGTGGGGGTGGGCACAGGTGAGGATGGGTGGTAGTGGTGTCGCTGAGCGGGATGAAGAGGTCCTACCTGCAGAATATGCATTGCACATCAGTTGTGGGGGTTGTTGGAGCTGCTGCATTTGCTTGATTAGATCAGCGGTCTGTGGGTTGATTCTGGTCAGCAAGCTGCTGTTCATTCAGGGTGATGCAACTCTTCTGTTCCAACCAGGTGACATGGGTATCGGCAAGGACGGCAAGCCCAAGTCCAGTTACGCGCCTGGTGTTGATCTGATGGCCAAAGTAACGTTATTTGGGGAGGGATGCAGGGGGTCACTCTCACAGGTGTGAGTCCAGTTGTAGACCTGCTTGTACCTGCAGCAAGGGCCACCTGGCTGTGTTATTGAAATTGAAGCCACCAGGGTACAACTGCAGGTACCCAAAGCCCCATCAAGCACTTGCTCTTGTAGTCATTATGCTAACAACTGGTGTGCTGCTACTGTCGCTGCTGATGTCGTATCTCTCAGAGTCTCATGGATCACTATGGTCTCCGTGACAGTCCCAGTGTGAGTCCTCAGACGTACGCCCTGGGTGTGAAGGAGGTGTGGGAGGTCCCTGAGGAGCAGCACCAGCCGGGACTGGTGGTCCATACAGTCGGGTATCCACTGGATAGCAATGTGTACGGAGGAGGATGGATATATCACATGGACAACAGGTAGGTGGTACAGTGTTGATGTTCTTGGTCACATTTAGGCAGGCAGATTATGTGAATGTTGGACACTGCTGCAAGAAGGGAGAACTAGAGGTTGGATTGTTTTCAAGGAATGTATGCTTCCAAGTTGTCACCACCAATCACATGCTGATACTTTCCCTCCTGCACTGCTGGTGTTCAGGCGTGTGTCCCTGGGTTTTGTCACTGCCCTAGACTACAGCAACCCCTACTTGTCCCCCTACCAGGAGTTCCAGTCATTCAAGCTACACCCTCTAGTGCAGAAACACATCAAGGGGGGAACGTGTCTGCAGTATGGAGCCAGAACACTCAATGAAGGTGAGCTGGTGGAGTGATGAGGTGCTCTGGTTGTGAGGTGGTCATCAGGGGGATTGAGCACATGGGCAGCCAAGCTGCTTGGTCAGGACTTGACCAGAAGCAAACAGCAGGCTGTGGATGGTTGGATGACGAGGGTCTGCATATGAAAGCTGTCTCCACAACTAGTTACTTGCTGCTGTTGTGTTGCTACATCAGGTGGTGTTCAGTCTATCCCCAAGCTTATCTTTCCAGGTGGCGCCTTGATTGGTTGTTCAGCCGGGTTCCTGAACGTGCCCAAGATCAAAGGCACTCACACAGCAATGAAGAGCGGCATGTTGGCAGCAGAAGAAGCATTCAGGGGCATCATGGAGCACACAGAGCAGGGGAAACAGGTGGGGTAATGGGGCTGTGACGATGCAATCTGATGCTGTTAATCGAACATCTTGTCAGCACCAAGGCATCACCTGTGCATCGCCCTGTACAATGGCTTTACACAAGCGTCTGCAGCGAAGGTGGCAGTTGGCACTGGTTGAACAGCGTGGCCTTGAGCACTTGGTAGTGTTTGCAACAGCTTGCTACTGCTGTGTTATGCTGTGCAGGGCCCCATCACGCTGACTGGTTATCCTGCTCGTCTAGAAGCCTCCTGGGTGTACCGTGAACTTGAGCGGGTCAGAAACATTAGACCTGGATTCAGGTGAGAATAGGGACTTTTGTCGCAAGGTCAAGAAGACCAAGTGCAATAGTGATTGCGTGTGTTTACTGCCAGCTCAGAGAACCAATTCAAATGGGGTGTGTCAGTAGCAGACTTGACAAGCATCGCTTATGGTTTTTACTGAGACACTGTTGGGCAGGATCCAGCAACTTGTGTTCATTGTTGTTTGACAGTTTGCTGGTGCTGCTGTTCCTGTTCTTTTCTGAGTGTGACCAGGTGGGGTCTGTTGGGTGGCCTTGTCAATGCTGCTGTCAGTACATACATCCTGAGAGGGAGAGAACCCTGGACCTTGAAACACAGGTAAGAGGGGTCAGACACAACAGCTGGATGATGCTGCTGCATATATGGCAGTGCTGTTCTGGTGGTGCTTGCTGGAACATTCGAGGTGATGTCAAGCTTGGCAGGGTACTGGCTTGACAGTCATAGCTTGGCACTCTGGGGGAGCTTTGTTGTTTAGAGTTCCAATGCGTGCAGCTGTGTGCTCATGTGACCATTCGCAGACAGAACAGCAGATCATAGGTCACTCGTTCATGCTCTGACTGTTGTGCCACAATCAATTGCATGCAGTTACGCTGACCATGAGGTACTGAAGTTGGCTAAGGACTGCTCCCCGAAAGAGTATCCAAAGCCAGATGGTGAAACAACATTTGACATTGCAACATCGCTCTTCAGATCAGGTGAGGCAGCCCTGACCAGCTAATGGTTTGAACAACATTGAACTTGTCCACTCCACAACAGTCTGTGCACCTGCCACTTGTAGCTACTTCACTTTAGCATGTATCATAGTGAGACTGCTGTGGCAGAGCTGTATCCATGCTTTAATGTAAGGAACATTCAAGTATATTTGAGATACAACATACAAGCAATGTGATGGGTGTGACATGCAACTAGGGCCGCTGCTGGAGGTACTGACACCCTTGCACCAGCAAGTCTTGCAGATGCATAGCCCAAGCCGTTGCCAGGCTTGGCAGAAGCGTGCATGCTGATTTGTTCAAAGTTTGTGTGACTCCCTATCGCAGGTACCAACCATGATCATGATCAGCCATCTCACTTGGTGCTCAAGAACGAGGGACTGCCATCTGTGGTCAATCTACCTCGCTACGGTGGTCCCGAAACCAGGTGGGCGGGACGTGCAGTGACCAACAACTGGCGACAGTGACAGACGAGAAGAGCTTGCATTGCGTGCTAGAAATGGGTAGTATATGCTCTCTCACAAGGTCCACTTTTTCATGTCGCAGGTACTGCCCAGCTGGTGTGTACGAGTATGCGACAGACGATTCTGACGGCAGCAAGCGCTTGCAAATAAATGCGCAGAATTGCTTGCACTGCAAAGCTTGCAGCATAAAAGATCCAGAGCAGAACATCAAATGGACAGTCCCGGAAGGTGGTGGTGGTCCAAACTACAGTGTGACGTGACCCTTACGTTGATAAATAACATGTAACTGCTAGTCGTAGACGTGTGGAGCTTCAATGTGTGAGCTTAGATCTGTACAGCCGGAGCGCGAATCCTGCTCTCTCACCTATAAACAGCCCATCTGTCCTCTTCGCTTCTCTCAGCATCAATAGCCAGGATTAATTGCTTTTCTCACAGTTATCTTGCACTATCATGCGCACTCCTGGTCAAGATCGTCCCAAGATCAGTAACACAGTGTTATGTCAGCGAGCTGACATTTGCGTCCCTGGTTGCGTGCAGTGCACAGCTAGTATGTATTAGCTACCTTCAATTCACTTTTAGTCGCATGTCATGCTTGTTGAAAGTCTCACCTGCCCCTGAAGAATAGTTACCTGTCACGATGGCAACACAGACAATGCGTGTGCTGTCCACCGGCACCGAAATGAAGAGTGCACGCACAATGGTACCCCAGCGCACATCAACGGGTGCATGCACCGGCCGTGTTGCACGGGTGCAGCAGAGGCAGATCAGTCAGGTCAGCTTTGGCCCCGTCGCGAGGGCTCAGAATGTGCACAGGAGTACACACGTTGTTCGTGTTGCCGCACAGGAGGCTCCTGCAGCTCAGCAGAACGCTACACAGGTGCGAGTGATAGATGCACTGTCCTTGTAGCTTGCGGCGGTAGTTCTCGTGACGCTGAGGCATCTCGAGATTGCCTACCAGTACACGTGACACAGGTCATGCTGTACATGACCAAGCAGTCGCGGCATGGCTTCCACCTGCGTCGTGGAGACCAGCACAGAGGTCGCTCACCAGCTACTGCAACAGTACCGTCAGCCCAACTTGTAGTGCCATCTGATGTGCACAATCGGCCTAAGCGTGTCGAATGCCCTCTGTCGCAAGTATTGTAATTACATGCATGTACTCAGTTCAAGGAAATGTGCTTGTGCCCGGCTAATGCCACTACTGGAGACCCCTCTGCCCCCTCTGCCCCTTATTCTGTTAGCTGGTCTGGCTAGTTTGTATGACATTCCATCACCCCATCCACAGAGCTGATGCCTGACATGGTGTTAGTGTTCTGTCGTCTGTCTCTGCTTGACTGCAGTGGTATGGCCTTGTTGCCAACGCAGAGTTCTTCTGCAACGACGTGCAGAATGAGCCTCTGGCCGAGCAGCTGCGTGAGCGTGTCAGGTGAGGCAGAGCTTTTCTGTGCAGTTGGCATTTCCTGATGTTGCAAGGTGCCACAGTTATCTAGGACTCCATGTGTTGTTTCTCACTTCATGTCCTGGTTGCCACGTGGTCTGTGCACTGTCGCATGCCTGACATCCTGCTCTTGTGCTGTGGTATGCTGTCCCTTCAGGTACTTTGCTGAGCAGAACCGTGAGATGGACTTTTTCCTTGTGCCCAACCCAACTTGGCTGGACACTAAGTTCCCCCAGCAGGCCAAGCAGGTCAAGAGGCCATGCATGGCACTGGTCTCAACAGACAAGCAGTGGATGACGTGAGTGGCAACCAGGGTGGGATACGCAGGAACAGCTCGCGCATGTTCACGACTGGTATACAA
The DNA here is from genome assembly GCA_029853055.1 of Scenedesmus sp. KT-U. NCBI lineage: Eukaryota > Viridiplantae > Chlorophyta > Chlorophyceae > Sphaeropleales > Scenedesmaceae > Scenedesmus > Scenedesmus sp. KT-U. The sequence goes on along the minus strand of JARWLF010000874.1, from coordinate 7,264 downwards.
CTGCCTGCAGGGTGTGTGTCATATACCCTCTTATGTTTGCATATGTGCACTGCAATCGTATATGTCCGCTGACTCTATGTTTGTTTTGTCATGACACTGCAGATTCATGAAGCTGCGCCTGGATCGTGTGTTGAAGTGTGACCTGGCTGATCTGAGCCGTGATGAAGTGCTGTCAATGGGTGAGTCCTGCTTCAGGATAAGCAGCATGAGATTCATGGACATCTGTGTTTGAACAGAGCAAATAGAGTACTTGATGGCCCAGTCCATGCATGCGTTATGGTGTTAGCATGCTTCTCATCAGGACTGCTGGCATGTGCTGTCGATTAGTTTACATTGCAGCCATGTGCGAGTATGCAGTCCCTTTCAAATGTAACACCCTCATCATCAGTCAGCTAACCTATGCTTCTATGTTGTGCTACCCAGGTGAGGCTCTGCCCGAGTTCAAGAAGCCTGAGAAGTGGACCGCACCATATGCCATGTACACACCAGGATGGTGGGAGAAGTTCTACCCAAAGCAGTGAGCGGCTGCTGGCGAGGTGGCATGGATGGGTTGTTGGGAGATCTCTAGTGTGTGTGCAGGAGGTGGTGGTTGAACTGACTTGAGGGTTCTTGCAACGTCATGGTGTGTTTGGAGTGGTAGCTGCCAAGAGCTCTTGCTTGGTACTCGGCAGTTGAGCTGTGGAAGATGCGCCCTCGCACTTTCTTGCCTGCTTGTTGGGCTTCTTCAGCTTCAAAGGAAAGTTCTATCTGGCGTGCGGTTCAGTCGTCTTGACTATGCTGCAGTGTGTTCTCGACTCTTGACGGATGCAGCCTGTATGATGTCTGGTCTGTTCGTTCGTGTGTACAGTTAGTATGTTCATGCATGACCCTTTCAGGGTCAAAATCTGGGTGGGGGATGTGGGATACACAATGCTTGCAGGGTGCTGTAAGCATGCAGGGTTGTGGCCATCATTCAATGTGTGGTTTTCTATTGTTGGCTTCTCGTCTATCTAGACTTCCAAGTGGTTGACTTGTCTTCCTTTGGTCTGCAGTGGCAGCAGTGCAATGGTGTGCTGCTGTCATGTCAGATCCAAGTTCGCATCAGTGGGCATGTTGAGCAGCTGTTTCACATTGGTTGGCACAAGTTGCCGCCAAAAGGCTTATTGCTATTTGTTGCAGAACAGCTGTGTCTTCTGCTCACTGACTCCAATGACATACATCAATGTGTTGCTCGTGCGTATACTGCCCTGCTCGGGTGGCAATTGTATGCTGGTACGGGATGACAGCGATTTTGAGTTGCAGCTGTCATGCCTTGTTTGTTTACAAGCTGCCATCTGCTGCTGCAATGCTGAATGTAACATTATAGCCATGCAGTGGACGATGTTTAGTCTATGAACTTGAGTCCATTCAGTTACTTGCTGGGAAGTTGCTGCCAGCAACTTAAAAAGTTGCCGCAAGTTGACCTGACTGATAATACGTATCAGTATACTACGATGCCCACGTATTATAGGAGACGGACTCAGTGAAGATTGCTTTCATGCATGATGCTGCACCCCCGCTTACATTAACTCTAAGCTGGCTGCCGCCGGCTGGTGAGCAAGTTGCTGCATCATTCGGCGAAGTTGAACCGTTGGCAGTGCCATTGATCACTGACAGTACTGTGACAGTACTAGTGTCAGTCAGTGATCGTCTGATCATCAGATGATCTACCCGGTAGACCGGAGTTGGTTGACCGGCTCAGCCTAGGCTAGATTCAAGTCAATTGAACTATATGATATCACAAGAGCCTCGGCTTTATCATACGATCTCTTCAGCAGATCTACACATTCTCTTTCTTTCACACTGTGATTTCACATTATGATGCAAAGAAGATAAGGGCAACTTGCAACATCTGGCTACTCCAGCTGGCTACTCAGCAGCAGGGTCTGTCGTGAAAAATACAGGAGGGCGGCAAAGCAAAGCAGCATGCAACGTGCAAATGCAGACTGCAACTATCGTTGTCAAGGCATATTGCTGTTGAATAAGCTGTGATGGCATACAGGACAGGACTAGCTTTTTCAAGCATGCCAATTGGTTGCAACCATAGTCATCTTGGGATGGGGGATCATACTGTCCTGTTGGTATCAGACTTCTATCTCACGCAAAGGACATCCCCCTGCAGTGTCCCCAACAACAGTTCACCACCCTGGCATGCAGCCAGCTCTGTGGGCACAGCCAGTCTGCCTAGTGGCAGGTGCTGCACCTGACCCCCTTGACACATGATGCCAGCACCAGACATGAACCCGCTGTCACAGCGCTCATTGTCATCAAGTCTGCTGCTCTGACCTTCGCTGGCCTCAGTGGTAGTGTGCTGTTGCCTGCTGAATTGCAAGCTGTCAAGGTCACTGGTATCCAGGTGCTGCTCCTCCATGAACATCCAGTGACTGCTGGATTCCTGCCTCAAGCGCCTGTTACGCCAACTGCCGAAGTCGATTGCCACAACAGTTGGTTGGAGCTGTACACTGGGTTTGTCCATGCTGCCACTGTGTTTGAGCAGCCCATGTGAGTAGACTATCCTGCCTTCAGGGTCCCAACAGCATCGTGCTGGTGCCTGTCCAGCCCTATCAACTTGCACTGCTGGTAGTCCAGCTGAACTACTGACAGCTTCTGCTACACACACCTGCTGCAGTACTCTGTTCTGATACAGGTCAAATACACCAACCTATGCACAAACAGCAGCAAGCATGTGCGTGTTAAGTTGTTATTGCAGTGATAGCCTGCCTGTCAGCTCTCACTGCATCAAGATGTCCATGCAACACACTTAAGACAACTCCACACTTGCATGACGGAACAAGGGCGGCCATAAGCGTACTTGAGTTTTGTTGCATGATCATGCCACCACATCAACTGCAAGGGACAGGCAGGGAGCAGCATGTCTGTGGCTCCATCAGTCGCACAACATATGATTGAATAAGCAGACTGCCTGACACGCTACTCTTCTGCGCACACCTGCAGGTCTGGTCTAAAATACGCCACCAGGTTGCAGTCTGCTGGGTTCAGCTGCACGTCTCTGAAGAAGGGGTGGACTCGGTATGGCTGGCCACTCATGCTGCTGCTGCGGCTGTTGTTGAAAGTCGATTGCTGTACAGCGGTGTTTGGATGCCATGCTGCTACAACAGCTGCTTCATCAGCTCGTGCAGGGACATTGTAGCTTGCTATCAGCTGCTGTGACTTTCTGCTGCCGCCAAAGTTTATCACTGAGCTGTTGGTGCTGTTGCTGATGCGTCTGACATCATACAAGGACATCTGCACAGACAATTTCGCAGTCATTGAGATGCAATACAACCAGCAAAGGTGCAGCAGTGCTACTCCCTGTTCATGCCATCAGTTCAGCCATCTTACAGCAAGAAAGGCCCACAATTGTGTTTGTATCAAGACTGCTGTATAAGCAGTACATCAGGCGGTCATCCACGCACAGGCTCAATTGGAGGTAAATGAATCTGACAACACCATGAATTGTGTTGTTGACTTCAATCAATCGTTCACCCACCTCTCCTTCTGATGTGGCCGTGAGCACCACCTGTCCACCTGGCAGTGTCCTGAACAGCTCTGCAGACTGACTGATACTCAGCTGCGCTACTGCCCTGCTGGCTGCTCTGCAGTCCCACAACATGAGTTCACCCTGGCGCAGCGCCACGACGGTGTATGCTGCACCTTTATCCAGATAGCTGACCTGCCTGAACATGGCTGCGTGAGGGGGAGACCTGTACTTGAGCTCATACTCATGATGTCGACCCTGCATGGCAGTTGTAGGCCAGTGATGACCTGTAAGCTGGTGCACACCCCAAGCAAACACTGCTGCTTTGCTTGCTGTCTTGTGTGAGTCACCTATGCCCAGCTTGTCTTGGTCCATCCGACGCCATAACACGTGAGCGAACCAGACTTCACTGCAACAACAGCCGATCACCCAACAGCTCACCTGCACAAACCGTCGGATGTGCACGCTTTGCGCTCCTGCTGTCACCATCTCAGCGAACTCACTGCCAGGAGGAGCCCAACAGCAGCTGATGAGCTTGTCTGCTGTGTTGATTGTCCACACACAGCCTGCAGGCACAGCTGATGTTGTGGGCTGGCTGTGTACCTGGGCAGCTGGTGCTGGTGAAGAGCGGTTGCTCTGCTGAGCAGCCATTATTAGTTCTTGCTCTTTGACAAGATGGATCATTCCATTGTGGTAGCCAACAGCTGCAAGGGTGCTATTTGCAGTATGACTGTTGTCCTGCTGCTGCAATGCAAGGACTGACACTTCATGTCGTTGCAGTGTGCTTGTGCTTGCATAGACTGGAGGTAGCTGCAGTAGTGACAACTGCTGGCGGGCCTGAACCTGCTGCCAGGATCTTATTGAGGCTGACGCTGGCCATCCAAGCTCTGCAGCAAGTATCTGCTGACAAGAATAGATTGGCCTGCAGGTCCACATATTGTTATGGGGGAGGGGGGCTAGGTCTTAAGCTGTCCGTCAACAGATCAAGCAGCTGCAATCAACCCCGCTGTCATCACTTCCTCATTACTTGCCTGACATGATCGGCAAATAAGCGGAATACGCACCAACATAAGCACCATGCAGGCAGGCAGCTGTGAAAATGCACACGAAAGGAAGTGTCATTTACTCACCACAGGTAGGTTTGCGACACAGTCTGCTGCTCATTGTGTCGAGTCTGTTCCGCATGGCTGAGTACTGGTTGCAGGAAACGTTCTATGGATCCCTGCTGCGCAGTGGCAAGTGGGCCCATGACTACTGCACACAGCACACAGGGAGTCAGCCTCCTGCTTAGCCCAGCACTGCATGCGCTCCAGCTTGACGACACTTGGGAATATATCCAAGCAGCATGCACCCTGCGCTTTTGATGTTAGCTTTCTGTTCAGTAGCGAAGCGTGTAGGGGCAAGCACTGTGGTCAGAGGCATAGCAGCTCAAACAGACAGAGAAAAGTACATGATGGTTCTTGTTGGCTGTACATGCGCTTCACGTGTACATGTCAACGTGTGCTGCATAAGCTGTTGGGACCTGTTCGAAGGATGACAAGTTGCTAGACCCGAGCCTCACGCCATAATGTCGCCCCGATCCGCAATGTCAACGACAGTCCTTGAGTACTGTAGTGACAGGATTGTGCGACAACCCCAGGTGACACCTACGGATGAGTGCCCGGTCCGACTTGTCACACGTAGGGTGAACTGCGATCAAACGTTCAAAAGCGTCATGACAACTGCTGTGTGAGAGCTCGGTGTGGCCTTGTAGCTGTACGTTGCTTCACTCACCCCTTCTTGCGTTGGGTGGGTTGAGCGATTAGAGGAGCACTACCACACGTGGGCTGCAAATGAGTCTTAGGCGTGCAGGAGGAAGCGCACTACGTCTTCTAAATGTCTATGTCTCTCATAGCCTGCATCATGGGGAGCAGTTGAAGTCCCTGCAGGCAGCTGCTGTGCATCTCACCGCTTTCTCTCAGCAAACATGGAATAGGCGGAATGCAGCAGGTTCGCAGACATTCTGGTGGCAGGTACAACAGTCAGATGGTTTTCACAGTTGCAGACAGTTCTCCACACAGTCAGACAAGCAGGAAGCAGCGCCCAAGCCACTCCCAGGTGCACAGGACTGTGATGATGCCATTGAGCATTATTCTCGGGCCCGCAGCCTCTACCAGGGCAACTTGGCCCCCCCATCCTCGTATAAAACAGCAACTCAGCGTGTCATAGATATTTTCGTGGGTATTATCAGGGGCACCATCTCGTTGCTAGGCTGGGTAGTGCAGCTTCCTGCGAAGTTGTTTCTACTTTCAAGATGGTCAAGGAATGATTGGTCCACATGGTGGGCTGGTGCTAAGAAAGTCATGAAAGATGAGGCACATCATTATTGGGTGAGTAAGCATAGGGTAGCATCCAGCAGTTTCACAAGCCTTCACCCAGCAGCCAGTGGTGTCTGGCTTATGAAACACAGCAGCGTATGTTGGCTTGTGCAGAGTGCCCATGTCCATTCACCGCACTGAAATCACCAATAGGGCAGCTGCATACAGATATGTGAGTGTTCTGCGGTGTACATTGGACGGCTGGTGTATATTTGTTGCTGATAGCATTCTGTCACGGGCTTTATTCTGTGCCATCTGTGATTCTGTGCTGCTCAACCAGAGCCTGCTATGTTAACAATGTGTGTCCGGCATCATGGTTACTCACGAGTGTGATTGATAACTCTGGCTGAGCAGCAAACTGCTGTGTTCCAGCCTTGAGCAGCATGTGTAGCTGAACAGCACACTGGTAAGTCTCAGCTGTGATCAGCATGTTCAGCCTTGGGCAGCTTGCACCCCCCCTCCCCTGCAGCTAGTGACTATCTGCACAATCTGTCGGTTTGAGGGTTCACAGACAGTGCTGATCAGTGTCATTGTGACCTGTTTCACCACCAGGTTGGCTTCAAGCTGCTGGCGTTTGATGTGCGTGTTGCATCCGGGTTGGCATTCAAGGCCATGAGGGGCAGTCAGTTGACTCGGTGAGGAGAGGCAGGGGGTTCTCTGTGCATGATGGTGGGATTGCAGACAAGCTTCATGTACACAAGTTGGTGTGTGCGTAATTGACAGGTGTAATGAGGTTATGCAGTGCAACACACAGCTCTTGCTGAGGGCTATAGTAGCCTGTCTGTTCTTATATCATATTCTGCCTGCCGCCTTTTGCTGCAGCCGTGAGCGAAGGCAGCTGACTCGCACCACAGCGGATCTGTTCAGGCTGGTGCCCATGATTATTATTTTGGTGCGTCACAGTTGTGCGCAGCGCAGTTAGACAATGGGTTGCAGGGTAGTGCCAGCACCTTTGCCTCGATGGTATGATAGCTAGCAGCTGCATGCCCCCCCAACCAGCTACCCGCAGCTGCAGGTGCTGACAACAGTGTGCATTGGTTCGTGGCGGACATGTTCAGCTTACCATTCTTCACTGGTGTCTGGGTACCTGGGTCTCCTGCCCCCGCTGATCACCACCCCACACATGCAGTTGCTGGTATCAGCACACAGAGCAGCCGTCAACAAGCAGCTCCTTAGTCTGTGTCAGCTTCGTACTCTTTGCTTGCTGAAGCAACACCACTGATAACCTTCTTATGCTCATTATCATCACAGTGTCATGTTGACTCCTGTCATACCCCCAGGTGATTCCCTTCATGGAGCTTGCCCTGCCCATTCTGTTGAAGCTGTTCCCCAACATGCTGCCCAGCACCTTTGAGGACAAGCTGAAGAAGGAGGAGGAGGTCAAGAAGAGGCTGCTGGTCAAGATGGAGGT
>JARWLF010000873.1:0-14074 GCA_029853055.1 Scenedesmus sp. KT-U | reverse complement strand
ACTCTGACTCGTGGCGCAAAAGCCTTGACCGAGTGGTAATCTTGATGTTCAGCCTGCTACTCGTCAGCAGCAGCATGCCATGGCCATCCTGCCGTACTGTGCTAGCATGCTGTACAATACCAGCCACACATGGTCGTGCTTCCAGCAGTCATCACTTAACATATGATCGTAGCAGTAACTGTTGCTTTTTGGCTGCCTCTGACCTGCACCAAGCAGGTCACAGAATTGGCTCACTGCAGTTCAACGAGTAGCTGTCTCCGGTGGTTCCAGTGGCACCTCATGCTCCTCGTCTACAGGTAGCAGAGTCGATTCCAAGAAGGCCGAGTAACTACATGCTGCTTTTTCCCACACCTGCAGTGTCAACAAGCCTGGCTTCCACTACGTCAGGACAGCAACTGGTGTGAAGGCCGAACCCTGCCCAGTTGACACCTACTCTCCAGGTCTCGCCAAGCAGACCCAGTGCACTCGCTGCTTGTCAGGATTCAGCACCAACCCTGACCTTGTGCCGGGAAGCCAAACATCGTCAGATGTCTGCGTGGCCAAGCCCGGTTACTTTGTGGCTGGTGACTCCACTGCGCCTTGCCCAAAGGTATGCTTGCAGTGCTTGGGGGCTTGAATCACCAGTCTCCACCCACATTGAGCGTGCTTGAACTCTGATACCTTGAACTGGACTGTTATGTGCTGGCTACTGTGCCTGTCAAGATTGTGTCAATGGCAGCTGCACACAACAAGCCTTACACTGGCACGAGGATATGGGGAATGTTGTGTGCGCAGGGTGAGTTCAATGACCAGTATGACAAGGCCACAAGCTGCACACTCTGCTCATCCCTGTTTGATGAGGACTTTGCTGTTGGCATCACCACCGCGGGTAGCGGCACTGTCTCCTCAAGCGGTTGCAGAGGTAAGAACTTGAACAGTCGCTGTCTGTCAAGGAGGCTGCTGCTAGCAACATGCACACCTCGGGGGCCGGCAATATGCACTTACATGGTTACTTGCCATCCGTTACTTGCCATCCGTTGGTGTGCGCATGTGCTGCTGTGTTGGACATGCGTTTGTGTTTTTGTCCTGCAAAGGTATTATTGTACCTGTTCCAACAATTCAAGTCCATCAGTGTGTAATAATCATGATCATCTGCTTGATGTTTCCTGCAGTTGCTGAGCCTGGTTATGTTCTGGTCACTGAGAAAAAGACCGCCATACTGTCCGCCAGGACCCCAGACTCTGGTTACAAGCTTGGAGGTGCTAAGCTCTGCCCTCAGAAGTACTTCTGGTGAGTTGCAGTGTGGCATATGTCATGAGCCTGTTGTGCATGTAGCGAGCGAGTTAACAGGGCTGTCGACTCTCATCCCAGTATGTCCCACAATGGTCTGTCTCAGATTCGTCTGTTGTCCTCTGTGGTTGCAGCCCTGGTGGTGATGTGGAGAAGGGCGTTGTTGAGGCACAAAGCGAAGCCAACACTACCTTTGTGCTAGACAACCTTGGCCTGCTTGCTCCCGAGGGTAGGGTAAAGCTGTGGACAACAGGCGTTCCCATCCGCTGCCCAGGCGGCACATGGACTGAGGAGGAGGGAGCTAAGACAGTTGATGAATGTGGTGAGCCTCACCAGACAAGCCCATAGGGCTCTTATCAAGCTCAGGAACTTGTCCCAACAAGATTGTCGACAGACCCAAGTTGTTGTTAAATCATGGCCCAAGTGACTGCAGTATGTGCAAGCTTATTGAGCAAAAGCTGGTTGGTTGCGTTTATTGCATGCAGTTGCTCGCCCTGGATGGTATATCTCTGCAGGGAATGCTACAACTCCGATCGCTGCAAGCAAGTGTCCCACAGGCACATTCAAGGAGGTGGGGCTCTCCTGTCCATATAGACATATATATTGAGTATCAGCCTTTGCTGCACAGGAGGTTGTTGCTGCAATCAAGGCTTGTTCTAGCAACATAGATGTCAGGGACCTTAGGTGTCGCCAATTGGCATGTGTATAAGCTTTGCAGGGTCATTCTGTGGGGTTGTGCTGCAGGGCCACATGGCAGGTTTGTCCTGCAGACTCGAGGTATACAGCTTCTCCAGCCACTCACTCTTTGCTTCCTGTATGCCATGCAGGAGTGGGACCGTGCTCTGGGCTGTAAGAGCTGTGAGGATCCTGCAGTCATCACCACAAGCTCTCCCATGAGCCCTTGGTTGTCCGATGAAACCATATACGTCAACGATATGGACCCAACTACTGGCCTGGTCAACAGACAAGTGCCAACACGCGGCAGCTCTGACTCTTGCTGTGAGTCTGATACTTGGACTTCTGCATGCTGTGATTGTGGTCATGCAATTGGCATAGCTATACTGCTAGTCAGGGTGTAATCATAAGGGCATGCTTCTGCAGAGTCATGCACTCTTGATGCTGCTGTACCTGCCTGCCCTCTGCAACACTTGGCAAGTGGGACTGCCACAAAGGCTCCCTGCGGCCTCCATGCTAGCTGTACCATTGGTGCTTGCTGTCATGCATGCAAGCAAGTATACTACTGACAAGTAGCAGTATCTGTACATGCAGTTATCCAGAAGGGGATGGGCACGCTGACAACAAGGGATGGCACTGGCAAGGTCACACTGCTGGCAAGAGTCTGTCCTGCAAACAGCTATGGCATCGATGCAGGCAAGAAGTATGGTCGCATCGCCACACCCTGCGCCCCCTGCCCTGCCAACATGGCCACATCTGCCAAGAACGGCACTGCAGCTGTCCAGATCACCAGCTACATGGGCAGTGATGGCTCATCTGTTACAGTAGACTCAGACCAAGGCTACTTCAGCATTGGTGCTTGCATGACCAAGGCTGGCTACGGCTACTATGGAGGTGCATCTCAGAAGTGCCCTAAGGGTACATACAGTGCAGGAGGCAATCAGATGCCATGTACAACGTAAGCTCCATTGGGACCTTGTCCGCTGCTTGTCAGCGGGGTTGGCTTCGTCAGTGCTGCTTTGTATTCCTTTATTGTGATGTGGCTTTATCTCTGTTGCTCGTCCACTGTGTTGTTCGCATGTAGTGTGGGAGTGCTTTGAGTTGCTTTCTTCTCTTCTATGACTCCAAGATACTGTGCTGATGTGATGCAGGTGCCCTACTGGCTTGACCACTGACTTCGCAGCTGATAACGTCGCTCTTGCCAACTGCTCCTTGTATATGGCTGGCTACGGCACAGTCGAGGGAGTCGTGCAGCAGTGCCCACTTGGCTCTTTCCAACCGCAAGACACTGCTGTGGGCAACGGAACTGCCTGCCAGACCTGTTCAGGCAACCGGTGGACCTCAGTCACAGGCGCTGTAGACACCAACACCACCACAAGTGGCACCAGCTGCTCATGTAAGTTGCAGCAACCTGTGCCGACAACAGCCATCTGACACTTCCATCTCCTTGTGTACTGATAGTGCAGTAGACATGACCTGCACGGTGGATTGTTACTCTCAGGCTACAGACCAGACAGCTGTTGGTACCGTGTATAGCTGCTGACAACTTCGGCCAACATGCTCAGTTCTGTTGCTGTGCTTGTTGCAGTGTGTGCTGCTGGATATGGTGACGAAACCTGGGACTCTGCACAGGAGTATGCAGATGGTTCGGGTCCTGCCTGTAATCAGTGTCAGGATGGTTTGTATGGCGACCTGACTCGCATCAATCCGAAGTGCCAGGTCTGCCCCATCGATCGCACCTTCACATATGCCTACACGGGGGTGCAGGATGTGGTGAAACCCCAGGCTACTAGTCCAGTTAGGGCCAACAGCATCAGCCAGTGCGTGACCGACTTCCAGCAGATTGTGGACGGCGCTTTCTACATCAAGTTTGCGTCAAGCAGCATGGTGAACTCTGTGAAGCGTGTGGAGAACATCCAATCGTGTGTGCAGGAGTGCCGTGAGACGTTGGGTTGTGCTGCCATAACCTTCAATTATGACCCCAACAACAACGGCCCTGATGAGCCATGCCAGCTGTTCAAGCCTGCTGGAGCTGAGGGAAGCAACACTGCTGCCTTTGGGTGAGATCACTTGTCTGGTATCCAGTGGAAATGCAGTGAAGAAATTGCGTCTAATATCTCATCATAGACAACCAGGTACACGTTCAAAACTTGCACTATCTGTTCGTCGACAAACTCCGTCTGACTGAAGCACACAATCCTGTTGTTGTGTGCTGCAGGTTTGCCTGGAAGACCATGCCATCAACAGTCTATGCTCAGCGTGTCAAGGACAAGGCTGTGGGCTCCGGCATCTTCTCATTCTACTGGGGTGTAGCAGATTCTGCCTTTGAGGTGGCAGCAAAGTCTGCAGCAACAGGAGTGACAAAGCTGACTGACTGCATCAACGGCTGCAACAACAGGAACCTCTGTGCTGGCGTTGTCTATGCTGGATATGACCCATTGACTGATTTGGTCGGCTCCTGCACATACATCTTGGGAACTGTCGAGCCAGGAAGCTCCAAGCGCTCTCTGACTAAGACCATGTATGACAGGTTACAGGCCACTGCAGGTGAGTGTCTGCCCACTGGAAGTGTCTGCCGTTTCATACTAGTGTGCAACCTTAGTAGGTTTGAGTGTTCGGCAGTACTGTAAGCTACCATGGTATCAATCAGATGTGTTGCTGTTGCATGTATATGACAACTATCCATTAGCCATAGCCCATCAGCCATAGCAACAATACCATCGGCCTCACCGTTGGGGCCCCCCGACACTACATGCAAAGTGCTTCCAACATCATGTTCAAAGAAGCTGCTATTGCATGTGTGCATGCGCGTGCGCTGGATGTGCTCATCGCCCTGTTCTTCCTGCTCTGCTGCTTCTGTAGTGAGTGCCCATTGTCAAGATGGATCATATGCAGACCTGTCCAGCAGCACCCCAACCTGCCAGACTTGCCCTGCCAACCGTGTGTTCACATACGTCTACAATGGCACACCAGATGATGTGACGGCCCCTGTGACGAGTCCCACTGATGCAAGCAGTGCTGGCCAGTGTGTGACCGAGTTTCAGCAGGTGCAAGATGGGGCTTTCTATATCAAGTTCGACCCTGCCAGCTTGACCAGCCCAGCAGGAGCTGTGCAAGACATGGAGTCGTGTATTGAAGAATGCCGCAACACGGCGACTTGTGCTGCGATAACGTTCAACTACCTGGCTGGTGCATCGACACCGTGCCAGCTGTTCACGCCTGTCAGCACAGATACAAGTAGTACTGCTGCCTCTGGGTGAGTAGTTTGGACAATTGTGTTGACAGTGGCATGTATACAAATGGTTGAGCTCTTTCACCAGGCTCTGTCAGCCAGTGCAGCCAGCGCTGTCCTCTGTTGGGGAGATGTCGTCCTTGCTGTGATTGCATGTGATGCTCAGCTAACAGTACAGCACCATCCAGCTGTCCATGAGCGTGTCGGCCTTCATACCCACACACATGTTGATGCTGCAGGATTGCCTGGCGCACCTTACCATCCACAAGCCAGGCGTCAAGTGTGAGAGCTCGGGGCACTGTATCAGAGCTCTTCTCCTTCCTTTATGGGGTGGCAGACACCACGATAGCTGCAGAAGCCAAGTCTACGATGGCGGTGTCAAAAATGTCAGATTGCCTGGATGGCTGCTTGAGTCAAAGCCTCTGCGCTGGTATCGCATATGCAGGGTATGACTGGAATACCGGCACCATCTCCAGCTGCTTGCACATCACAGGAACGTTGGAGGCTGGTGGTGCCCTTCGTTCAATGACCCGGACTGTTTATCACAAACTGCTCAATGAACCACCAACACGTAAGTTGAGACCATGAATGCAATAAGGAAGACTGGCTTCCAGTACATCAAGCCTTATTGGGTCTGTTTGGTCCTTTCGCTGTTCTGGTGATTGCATGATGCGCACTAAGCATGCTTGATTATGACCCACACAAGGCAGGTGCATGATTCTCAGATCCTGTCTGGTGTTGCGCTGTCCTGCAGCCACACAAACAACCTCTCCACCACCCAACAACTCTGGTGCACCTAGTCTCTCAACCCCTAGTACCCCAGATTCACCGGTGCCAAGCCCCAAACCTGAGGTCATTATTCCTCCAGGTCATGGCTACTATTCTGGTGAAGTTCAAAGGTGCCCCGAGGGAACTTTCAGTCCAGGAGGTCTGCAGCAGCCATGCACAGCGTGAGTGTGCTAGAGAATTATCTTCAGGGCGTATGCCGAGACCTTAGTTCTAGTTCTGCTGCTGGGCAGGACAGAGTTCACAGCTGACCTGCTTGATCCCAGCAGTTGCTGATGACCGTATCTCAGTGTGAAGACATACTGCGCTGCAGCAAGTTATGTTTATCAATGGCTGTTCTGAGGAGATAACACAAATGTAAGTACATGTCTGACCCTAGACTTGTTCTCGGCACACACAAGGAGCAACATTTCAAGGTCTGTCTGCTGCAGGTGTCCCGCTGGTTCAACCACTGTATCCGATGCAGCAACATCTGCTGACGACTGCAAGTTGGCATTAGCTGGGTATGGTTTTGATGAAGATGGTGTACATATCTGCGCAACAGGGACCTACGGCTCAGGAGGATATCTGAACTCATGCAGCACGTGAGTGAACCTGCAGCAGTATTTCGTATGACCTTGTTGGATGCTTCAGTCAGACGATTCAAAAAGCCTGCATCTGACGACACTCTAACCGCTAGCTCAGATCATTGTTGGTCGTTTTGACCTGACACAGGTGCCCGACTGGCTCCTCAACAAACCCAGCAGTGACCCTCAACACATCGCCCAACAACTGCACTGCGGCCTTGCCTGGCTATGGTATGGTTGAAGGCCTTCTGCAGCGGTGTCCAGTTGGCAGCTTCAGCACAGGTGGTGACAAGGCAACATGCTCATTGTAAGTCTTTGTTTATGCTGTTGTTTCAACCTTGCATGACCTTATTATTTCTTATTCAACCAAGCTGCAATCGGCAGCTAGCTTTGCTCAGGCTGGTTCAAACCTGATGTGTACACAGAAGGCATGACTGCATGCAATTGCGCAATGTGGCGAGTTACTTTGTAGAATCTTGTCAACCACTTCACCAACACTGTGTGTCTGGCCCGACACCTTGACTAATTAAGCTCTGTGTGCAGCACCCGGCTGCATGATTGGACATCTTTGCATTGCTTGCAGCCACACAGTGGTCATCATGAAGCAGAAATTGCATGAGACATTGCCTTCACATCTAGGATGTTGTTGGACTTGGTATGGTTTACTATATCTCCAGATGTACATGTCTGTGTTGCCTGCATTGTTGAAACTGTATTGTCACCTTTGTTGATGTGCAGGTGTCCTGAAGGTTTGACAACTGACGCCATGTCACTTCACACTGCTGCCAGCTCCTGCAACTTGTATCTTCCTGGTTACGGCACCTATGGCGGTGTGGTGGAGGAGTGTCCTGTTGGGGCATATCAGCCTGCAGCTACTGCCGTGGGAGACGGTCGGTCTTGTCAGACTTGCACTGACAACAGGTGGACGCCAAGCACTGGAGCTGTTTCCCTTGATTACTCCGCCTCTGGAGCGAGCTGCTCATGTAAGTTGGCCGGTATTGTGCCCTACTTGTATAATACAATAATTGTCCTGCACCTAGAAAACAAAGAATCGGCAGCAAAACACTGCCAGCTGAAAGCTTGTGGACTGGATTTTTAGCGTCAGGATAAGAAGATGATCCACTGTCAGATACAGCAGTAAACTTGCAGTGGTGCTTTTCTCTGTGGTGGTGTTGTCGCAGTGTGTTCTGCTGGCTATGGTGACAACAGCTGGAACGCCAGTACACCAATTACTCAAGCTCCAGCTTGCATCGAATGTGGTAGTACTCAATATGGCGACCACAGCCGTACAGATCCCAAATGTCAGACTTGTCCATCTGGGCGTGTGTTCAGCCAATCCTCGTCCAACCCAAGCATCAGAGACCTGTCATTCTTCTCAGTCAGTAAACCGCTGCCCACCAGCAGCAGTCAGTGTGTGACTGAGTACGCATCAGTGACAGGTGGTGGTTTTGAAATTGTTATCGGGGACGCAGGGAGCTTGCAGGATGTCACTGCTGGATACGCTGCATATGTGGCTCAATATGGTGCAAAGACCATGATTCACTACTGTGCTCATGCCTGTCGTTACCAGAGTGGCTGTGTCGCCCTGAGACATGACTACACTGCTCAGACCTGTTTGCTGCTGACGCTGCCCCTCAGCGACACCCTGCAAAGCAATCCAGCTGGCGCAACGACTCTGTAAGTCGTGCCTGGGATATACGCTTATCACGTATGCTTTGTAGGAAGGCGGATGCTGAATGTGCGCTGCTTGTTGCTTTGTATGCCTGAGGTGTTGTTGTTATCTTGCCTCAGCAATGCCCTTACGATCGCCTGGCAAGGCCTCCACACCAGGATGTTCCGGTTACCACCTATTGCATGCAAGTTGTCTCTGATTGGATGTAGGCAATGCTATCCAGCACCTTCAGCGTCATGCATGTGCCGCTGCGCTTGTGTGTGCAGGCTTGCCTGGAAGACCTTTGCATCCTCCGGGGATACAGTGCTGGACGGAGTCCCTGCGTCCCCCTCAGGCTTGTATGCCGGCTACTGGAACGCCATGAATTTTAATGACCTGAGGTCATTGTTCATGTCTAGTGGCCTCAAAAGCACTGATGTTTCTGGCTTACGAGGAGAGGCTGGTTTGGGCCGTTGTATGTCCTCTTGTGATGCAGACCCCTGGTGTGCTGGTGTGTTCCTGCAAACAGACACAGATGCTTGGCCAAGTGGCCTGATGTTGAGTTGCACCAAGATCATTGGACAAGCCAGCAATCAAGTGCGCTTTTTGACCAGGATGCAGCGCAACAGCCTGCGGACATATACACCCAACTGATTCGTTACGACATGTTATTCCTATGTCAGCAATTATCATTGGACTTCCGTTTATCGTTGTTGAATGTCAGTACATGTTGGCTGTGTGTGTTCTGAGTATGTTTCCGGCAGATTCGCCTTGTACAACTTTCTCTTGATTGATATTCTGTTGCCAGAAACACAAACTGCCATCCCTCTATATGCTTCACAGCCTCATGTACCGGCCCGATACCGGGGCGGCAATTACCCAGTGACTCCCAGTCTGTGGTTTAGTGTCCATTCAAAAGGTTATATACTTTATGGTTTATGAGTGTACTGAACCTGCCTTGTATCATCATACACAGTGTTTCTGCCTGTTGGCCCTCAAAACCTAATGTCTTGTCAACTGCTTGATTGCTATGATCTGATAGATAGGTGATTGTTCCTTTATCAACTACTGACAGCCATAGCTCATAGTTCTCCCCTCAGACAGTCACATCTTGCAAAGGAAGTACCTGCCATCCTGTGTTATTAGTCCTCCTTCCTGATTTACACACTGGCTTGTCACAGAAGTGTTGGGGCATATATGTTGGAGATACATGATTCATATCTGTTATTCTCCATCAAGCACCTATCATCACCTCGTCTTATCATATGTTCTTATGATCAGTCTTAGGTATATTCTGTTTCCTTAAACCACCTGTTCTGACACTAGGATGTCTCTGTATAGATTGAGTTATATCCACATGATCGTGTTCAAGGCCCTTGTTATTGCCCTCATTGTATGGGTACTAGACAGTGCAAGTAGTATAATAACCCCTTGCGTGTCGTCGGCCCTCACTGGCAATATCTTTGAACATTTGAACGTCACTGCTATAAATAGTTTGTAGTTGGCAGATAGCATGTGAAACTTCATTGTTTGTATTGCTCAGTGCAGTTCACACAGAGCATCGCAGCTACTGGCTGCTGTCAGATGTTTGCTGTCTGATTCAGGTGAACGAGAAAGGCTTATGTCTATGAGCACGCAGCCTGCATCAGCGGTAGCAATGGCTAGAAGCAGTGGTAGGAATCTCTCTAGATCAATGAGCAAGTTGTGTCGAGATTTACTCATATCCATCCACCAGTGTATTGGATGCTGGGATTGTAGGTACTGTGATAATAGATAGCTCCATGAGTCAGAGGAAATGCTTCACACAGCTATGGTTATGAAAACTAGTGTGTAGGCTCCCACCTGTGTTCTTATCTTCCTCCACGTGCCTGTGCTTTCTCCTTTTGCAAGCGGATGGTGCTATTGTGGCTTCAGAAGTCCCATGTAGATGAATAGTAGACTTGAAGCAGTTGGTGTATGTGTGTATAATTGCATGTCACAGCAGCATTGCTCTTGTTGCACTGATGTTACCTTGCATGAACCCTTGCGTAAACATTGCCTGTGACTCGGATAGTGTCATTGACAAAGGGTCTTTGTATGAGTTCGTGCCAGGTTGGATGCATGGTAGCTTGGTGGTAACGTCATCGCCAAGTGTGTCCTAGCTCTACGTGCAAAAAGCAAGTGTGCATGCTACTGGTAAGTGTTTGATGATATATATGATGCACTCTCGAAAAATACTCATCGTGCACCTAGAATATATGGCACAATTAATCTATTAGGGACAAACAACTTGTTTCATCTGAAGTTCACTTGCTCAGCTGCAAGCTGCAACGTGATATCCGCAAAATCCACAGTCATCGAGATGTCGCCTGTGTTATTTCGTATGGCCTCACATCAAGCCAAGAAAAGTGCACTTGCCAAGATGACCAAATCATGCAGTTCGACTGCAACCCGCTGCTAATGACACAAACAACACACCTATTGCAGGTCAGAACATAATCAACCTCTGGTTGTCACAGATCCTGCATGTCGCCAAAGCTTGCTGTCGCAGAGGTACCACCGTTTGCCGTAGCACTGCGAATGAGCTGCTAAACAGCCATGGAAGCAACTACTTGCTGGCTGAACCCAACACACACCAAATATGGTCATCTCAAAGCACAACACTCCCGCACAGTGAGACATGTCAATGCTGGTGAGTGATATGAATGATGAGTTTGTTACACGGGAGGAGTGAACAGGTCTTGATGTATTGCTTCTGCGACAATCCTAGAGGATACTGACACGCCAAGTGTGCGAGGAACAGATGTCCCCTTGCCTCCAAGCGTTACCGTAGGCAAGCTGCAGCCGCTGCCAACTGAGTGATAGCACTAGCTAGTACTGTAGTGTAGTATTCCTATGTTGGCAGCTTAGGTTGGCAACAGCAGCGCAGGGAATTCAAAGAGCATACTGACAGTGAACGACCTTGTACCCAACCTGACAGCAGCAGCCTATACCAGTTGCCTTTAACATTGCGGTATGTGATGTTTGCAGGAAACGCTGATGACTCATCCTCTGCAGCGATTGAAGCATAGCCACAACACAGCAGCAGTAGATATGGCGGCAGCACCCTTGATGGATCTGCCGTCCGATGCAGCAAATACAGCCAGTGGGTTACCAATAGTAAGCCCTGCAACATTACAAGCAGCAGCAGCAGCGGAGCAGTTGGGTATGAGCTATAGCAAAGCTGCAGCAGCACCAGCAGCGGCGATACCTGCTGCTAGCAGGGGGTTCACTCAGCACACCTGCAGCACAAAACCCTTTGAGTCAACTTGGCGGCAGTGAAAAATATGGCAGTAGCAGCAGCAGTGGGGCCCCTGTGTTGATGGTATCCAGCCGACATAGTCGGCAGAGTAGCTGGCACTAAACCCCGTTATGACACAACAGATGACGGTGTACAGCTGGGTTATGTCATATCCAAAAAACTTAACGGCAGCAGTGATCATGCAGGTCATGTGCCGCCCATACTGCCTGCTGCTGTTGTGGTTGACCAATCAGCAGCAGCAGCAGCAGCAGCAGCAGCAGCAGCAGCAGCAGCAGCTATTGTCAGACACTACGATGATGCACGGATACCACACACGTGATAATCAAGGGTGACACAGTCAAAAAACATTTGATCAACCATCAGATCGCCATCATGATCAGCAACTTGAAGGTTTAGACAACATCAGTGATCTCCAGATTCTAGGCCTTGATATCTGGAAGATGAAGAGCTCGAGGGTTTGAGAGCAGCACTGATGGCATCAGCTGTGGAGGCACAGATGAGGCAACAGCAGCAACAGCAGTGACAGCAGGTTGTTATTGCAGTAGCAGTCAAGGTTCGTCACGTGTTTTCTAGCAGTATTTGAGACCACAGCTGCTTGCTGATAAAAAAATATTTATTGCATTAGAGTGGACGATTGCATGCAGATCGGCCGACTATGATAGTGTAAAGTTCGTGACAGTGACAACGGTGTGCAGACCTCATGAGTCATGGCTAGGCTAAAACACGGCTTCGAAAGGGGTTTGACCATTAATTTGTCGCGTCTCAGAAGACTGCAGGTGATACTCTGTCTTTGCATAGTTTGCTTTGACTTCCGATGCGCCTCCGCATCAGTGGCAAGTATCACGGGCATCATGAGAGCTGTGTTAGCACCATGTGCATACCGGAACGCGTGACGAGTTGGAACCGTCGTTACAAATGCTGGAACGGGCAATGGTAGGGAACGCTTGCATAACCGGCAAGCATCCTCGACCGCAGTTCTTCGGATCACAAATTCTGTTTACATTTTCCTATATTATTGCTTATTTGATTTCTATTGCAAGGAGGCTATTGCAGCCTTGCGAGCCATACCTCTCGTCCCGCTGGCTTAAGGTTGTATCGCGATCTGTCACGGCGTGAGTGGAGGCATCGTAATCGCCAAACATGGCTGTTAGGGACCAGAAGAACATTGTACTGCTCATTATTGTTCTCAGCTGTGAGTCCTGCAGTGAACGTGCCGGTTCTGGACAGCTGTGATGCAGGGCATGTGCAAGCAAAGCCTGCATCCACGGCTGTGAACCACTGTAGCAAGAACGTTACATATGTGCCGTACGTCTGCACCAGCATAGATTCAACTATAGCCTGTCAAAGAATCACACCCCACAATTCCTTGACAGCGCGATGTTCGCACAAAAGCTGGTCACCAAACAGCCGGTCCGAAAGCCAGCTCTGAGCCATCAGTCACTGAGTAGGGGTACTGTATCCGAAAAATGTTACAATGTTTCCCAAGTCACTGAGCTTTCAAGAATGGCATTGCTATATCCAATGCTTTTGCATCCACGTCTCTTTTGCAGGTTTCAGTGTGCATGAGTCTGCGGCTAAACCCTTGTTCCTTGGTTGGCCTAGACCGCTCCAACGCATCAGCAGCTCAAGAACCAACCTCGTTTCCAGCTCTGCAACAACCAATCCACCCAGCAGTAGCAGCAGCAGCAGCAGCAGTATTGCAGGACAAGCTGCTGCTGCCGGTGCTGCCAGCGCTGCAGCTGCCAGCGCTACAATTTTAGTGGCAGCTAAGCCAGTATGGTGTGACCCCAAGGGGTACAAGCCCGACAACGGCTCACTGCTGTATCTGTATGTATGGTCAGGTGCGCAATGTGACACACCTGCTGCTTTTGAAATAAATCTGGCTGTTCTGATAGATAGCAAGGCCCTTGCAGTAGTACAAAGTGGAACAAAATGTCAGTAGCTGAAGATGATGCGTAGTCACACAATGGCAGTGGCTGATGTATAAGCTGCAAGTGTCATGATGTTCTTCTGCCATGACTGTGCTTCAAAGACTCCACTTGCCTAGCATCTTGCAGGCGTGGAGAATGCCGTCGGCGCAGATGAGTTTGCCCGTATCAGGAGCCAGGCAGCTGCTGCCAGCAAACCCATTGGTGACTACAATGATGCCAAGGACTTTGTCGCCACGTTAGACCTGACTACAGGATCACCTTGTTTTGGTCGAATCATTGCTGAGACTGATGCACCTACCAGCGGCAATGAACCTCATCATGTGGGACTCAATCAGAACTCAACGGTAAGTGCACTTGGGTGAAGCAAAGAGTGTCTGCTCATAGCATGGAATCAGTGATTGATACAATGGCCTGACTCACAACCTTCGTTTCCTGGACGTGAATAACTGCAACTAGGCAGGTTTGACAAGGCTGGAGTGTGAGACAATGCTACTTGACTCAAAGCCATTGCTGACATGCGTGCACCTCGACAGCAATTTATCCAGCAAGGCAAGGCACAGTGCGGCAGTGTTGATGACAGAGTATGCAATGCAAGCATGTATGTCATACTACAGGTTTTGGGTGTCGGTGGGTTTGACAGTTGGCGCTACAACCAGCCCAGCATGTACTTCTTTGATGTTGCTA
>JARWLF010000872.1:0-12472 GCA_029853055.1 Scenedesmus sp. KT-U | reverse complement strand
ACATCAGGGCAAATACTGACGATTGATCAGTAGGACGGATCAGAAACATGACCAAAGATGATCGGGGCTACAATAGCGGCTTGGTACGCTCTTCGTGCTGCTTTCAAACAGGCCTGTTCCTAGGAGCCACTGTAGGTACACGAATGAAGAGGCACACAGAGCTGCACAAAAGAGACAACGCACAAGCTGCAGCACCTGCTATCCTGTGACGTGTTCTTCAACAACAGGCTTGGCAAGTTGCTGCATGGCTGACTCTTGTTCACACATGGACTCCGTTCACACCTAGCAGATATACCGAGTCCCTCTCTACCACCTGCTTCCACCGCCACCACCACCACCCTGCCTCCTGCTGGGTGGCACATACCCACCGCTGCGAGCAGGAGGCGGACCATCATCTCTGTCCCGTCGATCCTCAGGGCCCCTGGCAGCTGGTGCCTCGTTGCCAGCTGCTGGTGCTCCACGCCTGAAACTGGGCACAAACCTGCTGCCGCCGCCTGATGATGATGCGGGGGGAGCGGGAGCCCCTGAGGAGCTGCTACCGGGGCCTTCTCTCCTGCTCCAGCGGTCTCCCTCACCACCAGCTGCAGGAGGTGGGCGCTCACTGCGCCAACCAGCCTCGCCACCACTGGATGCTGCTGCTGCTGCTGCTGGGGCACTGCTACCTGCTGCTGCTGCTGGGGGTGCCTCCATGCGTCCTCGCAGGGCTGGAGGCACAAACCTGCCACCACCACCACCACTGCTGCCAGCTGCTGCTGGAGCTGAACGTCCTGCCAAGATGGCTTCCTTCTCCTCACGCAGCTTACGCTCAATCTCCTCTTCACGAGCTCTCTGCTTGGCGGCTGCCTCCTCCGCCTTACGGCGCTGCTCCTCACGCTCAGCACGTCTGCGCTCTTCCTCCTCCTTGCGGCGCTGCTCCTGGATCTCGGCAATCTGCAGCAAGCAAAGCCAGCAGTTCCGTTGTTTGACCATGTGTGCTCTACATCAAGGCATGTCCTACAAGAAGCTCTGGAGATCACAGAGTTTCCTCCAGGTCACATGCTGCACAGATCAAGTCTGCTATGCATAGCTTTCCAGTGGACTGATTGTGTGTACCTTGTCCTCCACTCTCTGTCGGCATCTGCACACGAACTCGTGACGGCGAGCAAGCTCTCTCTCATTCTTCTTCTGTGCCCTGCGCTCTGCCAGCCTGCGCTCCCGGGCTCTCTTCAGTGCCTCAAACTCTTCCTGACGACGACTGATGATGAGAGCAGCAAACTCTGACTTGTCCTCATGCATGCGAACCAACCTGACAAGAAAAAACAGCAATGACAGAAGCCCTGAGGAGGGTTCTGCAACGTACTGCACACCTAAGAAGGTGAAACCAATCACTTCTGTTGCTGACGTATCAGATAGAACACGCCTGGACGCACTAACACACAAGGCAGAGAGGGTCACAGCCCAGAAAGGTGGTGCACACACACCTGTGCTTTTCGACGATATCCACCTCCCAAGCCATCTTATGTGCTTCCAGCTGCTGTTGCTGCTGTTCCTCATGATAGGCCTGGTCTTGAGCCAGCCTATCCTGGTAAGCTGCCTCTAGGTAGGGAGCCTCCTCTTCTCTGCGTGCACGCTCCAAGTGATCCATAGTCTTGGCCAGACGGGCAAGCTTGCGCTCAAGCTCCTGAGCTTCCTTGAGCCGCTCCTGGTATGCTTCCTGCATCAGCTGCTTGCGGTCCAGCTTCTCACCATCCTTGGCCTGAACAAATAAACCACAGAACACATGACAGAGTATCAGCCCTGTTGAATGTCTGACCGATTGACAACTGCATACATTGTCAGTCCGCAAGCCTCAAGCGTTCACAACTCATCCAGAACACCCACCCCCTTCCTGCACCCCCAGGAGAACCAAGCAACAACACCCCCTCTCATTGTCAAGCAAAATCAGCTGCACACTGTTTGACCGACACCACAAGATGTACAAGAAGCTGTAAACCCACCAGTGCCCCTCCCTTCTTCTTGCGTGTCTGTTCCAGCAGCTGCCTTGCCTCCTCCATCTCCTGCTCTTCCAGCTCCCTCTCCAAACGCTCCTTCTCACGCCTGGCAGCTTCCTCACGACGGCGCTTCTCCTCAAGCAGCTCCTGCTCACGAGCTGCCTGCATCCTCTTGCGCTCTTCTTCACGCTCAGCCTCCTCACGCTGAGCCTCAGCCTGCTCCTTGCGCTTCTCAATCACCTGTCGCAAGCATGAAGGGGACAGCATAATCAAATTGACCAGAAGCTTTGCTGGATTGCCCACAAGGAAAGTCTGGATGACTGCAACAACGACAAGCAGCTGCCTGTACCAGTAGTCAAGAAAAATCATGGTCAGGCTAAAACACCACACTGAGCCTACCTGTTTGCGCGCAAGCAGCCTGCTGTGTTCCTTGACTATGTTCTCCCTGCATAGCTGCATGATTGCTGCGCGCTGCTGCTCCACTGCTGCAGGTGGTGTGGGGTTCACCATGCTACAGGCCTTGGCCAGGCGCTTGGCCAACACTGCCATGTGGTTGCGGACCTTGTCAGACTCCAGCTGCTGGCTGCCAAACTGCAGAGTGCCCTTCTGATGGTCAACCCGCACCTGGACAGCATGAACAGCAATACATGGTCTCATGCTGATGTACAGCACACTCATGCAGCCGGACTGTTGCAGCTTCAACACGGTCATGTACAACACTGTACCAAAACAGTAATAGCTGATTACATCCCCAGACACAAGACGTTACCATCATCATGTCAGTGAAATGTTGCCAGCCAAGTCCCAGTGCAGCAACTCACCTGCAAGTAGTCATACTTGACTGCATCCACCATGACTGCCTCAACATCTCCAAAGCTCATGAATGGCACCAGAGAACCCAGATCCTCAATGTGCATGGTGCTATACACCTCACTCAACTGCTTCATCAGGCGCAGGACAGCCACCTGTCTCAGACTGGGGATGTACTGTGCCATCGCCAGGTCCTTGACTGGGCTGGCACTGCTCATGGGGCTGGCAATAGACTGCAGGCTGGTCAGCAGGGGGTCCAGTTTCTTGCACAGCTCCAAGGGGTTGAACTCCGAGGTGAGAAGCTCATAAGTGCTGCGTACCTCAGCAGGCACGAGGCTGAGCAGGTTCATGCTATTGATGCTGCTCACAAGGGCACTGCGAGTGAGAATGGACTTGTAGTCCATGCGCTTGTCCTGCAAACATTGAAGAAGACTCACTGCTTGTGACATACTTCATTCAACAAGCATGCCACAGTCAGGCCAAACTGAAGGTATTGGTCCTGCTCTTGACGATCACGACCTCCTGCAACACTGTATGTAATAACCCTCACTTACCACAGTGAAGCCGAGGATGTTGGCCATGCGGATAGTCCGCTCCTTCTCCTGCTCATGGCTCAACTCATCAGTACGACCAAACAATGCGCGCTCGTAAGGCAAGATGCTGAGAGTGGCCAGCACAACGCTGGTAGCCATCATCTGCTGATCATTGGCTGTGAGATTCTTGTTAAAGCTGCGACTGAAGTTGAACAGCTTCAACCATGCATAAGCGTGGTACAGGTAGCTCTGGCTGACAGCAAAGATCTGTGTCAGACGACTGCATCGCAGAAACACAGCAACAGAGTGGTGGATGTTGTTGCTGCCAGGAAACAGTACAGCTGATGATTGAACACAGACCATGCCTCGAAGCAAGGTCCACTGAAGTAGAACATGTATAGGGGGGGGGGGCAAAGAGGTTCACCTGTAGTATGTAGCCATCATCTGCTGCTTGGGCTGCCTCTTGCCCAGTGCTATGAGGTTCTGAATGTCTTCAACACTACGGAAAGCCTCAGCCCACATCTGCAACTCGCACGCAGTCTTCAGCTGCTCAAACCGAGTCTCAAGGAACAGGTTCAGACTCTCTGGCTGAGTGATGTCACGCTGCTCGCGATACCTGGCAGCGAAAGGAAGCAGTGACAGGGAAGTCAGCAGCAACCTTGAGATGAGAGTAAGTATGGAAGGACAGCTGGCTGCTTGAGACCAACATCTTACCAGCAAACTTGACACACACTATGTTCTTGGAGGTATTCCGGCCAGGCATATGAGCAGGGGCTAAACAGTGCTATTCCTGTGCTGATCACAGGCAGGCTGCCAGGGCACAGGATCCTGCTGTACAGTATTCTGGCAAGCATCTGTGCTCACTTGGTCATGTTGGCCAGATGCTGGCGCAGAATATCACAGAGACGCCTGAACTCTGCATTACGCTTGTAAGTGAGGCAGAAGCCAAAGGCACGGATGGCCACCATAGCATACAGCGCCTCCAGCTTGGGGTTGGTTCGCAGAATCTCCAGAACGCTGCGATAGCTCTCCCAGAGGAAACGGAACCAAGGGGTGACAAGCTCACGATCAGTGCGGTCCTGCAGCAGATTGCTGTGGCCAGTCAGCTTTTGCATGCATCATTGTCTGCTGCTCAGCTGTATCTCTAATAATGGCACTAGGGACAGGAGTTTTGGACACTGATGATGAGCCTTTGCAGCAATCTTCATAACAGTCCTGCTTCCCCATGTCCCTTTAACCCACCTTGCTCTTGTCACCGCTGACGTAGCTAAGCATAAGATCCTCTGGTTTGGCATCCTCCTCGAGGTCCTCGACAGCATCAAGCGTGGCAGCCTGGTTACAAGGCGAACAGCAAGCCCGGTTTGCATTGTGAAGTCAGCCAGCGCTCTTTTTCAACTTTGTAGAGCTGCTTGAAAGCATGTTGCAGCAGGAACACTTCATGCCATACGAAACTTGCTGTGAAGCAACGCCACCTGCCATTCATAGCAGGCGACTGTTGGTGTACTAACCTCTGCCTGCTGCCTTGCTTCCTCCGCTTTCTCAGTGGCCTTGTTCAGGTAATACTTGATGACTTCTTCCAACGAGTTGATGTTCACTTGCTGGCACATATTCCTGTACTGCATCAGAGCCTCCTTTGCATGATTCCTCTTCTTCATCTCCACACAGAGGTCAATGAGCTTGAACATGATCTCTTCGTAAGTCTTTGACCATGTGCGATGCTTCTTAGAAGTCACCACATCGTGAAGCTGCTGAAGAGCGGACAGTTTTTGTCCCACATTCTCAAGTTCATCGGCCCTCTTGAGGGCGTTCTCGGGGCGGGCAAAACTGCCCCGATAATTTCTTGACATGACTAAGAAGTTCCAGTCAGGAGTACAGGTACAGGCTTGAGGACAGCGCTGTGACTTCTAAGAAGATCAGCCACGAGGCGGCACAAGCTTTGGCAGCACGCAGCCTGGACCAAACAGAACCAGTCACAGCTCACTCATTGATACATGAAGCAAGCAAAGATGAACTACGTGTCCAGAGGCGCGGCAGGCCAAACTGATATATCAACCAAACCCCGCGATGCAAACTGAACAACTGCCTGACGTCTCATGCCCACGTGGTAATAGCTATCAAGCATTTTATTGGTGTGCTTTGGCTGCAGACTAAGGCAATGATCCGTGGGCATCAGCGTATGAACCTTCACGCAATCCTTGTCCTCTTCAAATAGTCTGGGAGTCAGTGAGACGTATGCTGATTGAGCCAAAGTCTTTCACAGTCTTCCATTTCGTTAATCAAGGGATCATGGTTTGGTTTGTGTAATGTTCAGCAACAATGGGCATCAATCCCAACCAGCTCAGGGCCTTGGTGCAAGACTGCATAGCCAAGCACTTATACCCAACAGCAGCGTTCTATGCGGATAAGTTGGTAACTCTCACAAATTATGCGCAAGGAGATGTATATCTTCTTGCTCAGGTACGAAACAGCAGGTGCCATGCCCTGCTGCCAGGCTGAACACTAGCAGACTCAGCTCAAACCATGCTGCATACACTGCCCTTTATGTAGACATACTACGTTAGCAGACAGCACCGACGAGGCATTATGCTGTTACGAAACCATGGCACGTTGGAAGATGATCGCTTCAGATACTTGATGGCCAAGTTCTTGGCAGAGGTTGATGAATGGGATGAGTGTTTAGCACTCATCGGTGACGGAGAGCTTGATGAAGATGTGCCAGAAGTGAGGATGCCTTTAATGGTCCGCAGTGTCGCATTGTTAACGCAACAAATCACCAAAGTAGTCCATCCAGCGGGCAATGAGCCATTCCCACAGCTGTGTGTACCCAAGTGTTCTGACACTATATGTACAAGCCCTCACAGCACTGTTCTTACATGACCAGTCGCTTTACCGCCTGCTTGCGTTGGCACTACAAACAGCAAACGGCAGGTGCAGTCAAGTTGCGTTACTGCAACAGTCATGTGTCTCCTGAATAATGCATGATGTGCTGCTGCAGCAAAGACATCCTGGCTGGGATGTCAGTACACATGCTGCTATATGGCTTCTGAGGGGTAAGGCCTTTGAAGCGTTGGACAACCGGCAAAGAGCCATCACCTGCTACACCTCAGCTCTGCGGTAGGCCTACTTGTTGACCGCCCTGTGTGTAACCTGGGAACAATCTGCTTGGTTCTTGTATGCAGGTCGCTGCATGTCTGGCACTTTTGAGACACTCTCTGGTGCAGTGTTTAGCTCTTACATTCATCTGTCCCAAAGAGTATCTGTGTTTGCCTGTGACGCAGCGTTGATCCAGCTTGTCAGGAGGCCTTTGCAGCACTCATCGATAACCACATGTTGAGCAATGATGAGGAAATGGCCTTGTTGGACAGCTTGTCTTTTGAGTCTGATCAGAGGTGGCTGGAGCTGCTTTACAGAACAAGGTGCAAGAAGGTGAGAAACGGCTCAGCAGTCACATTTGATGATATACAGCTCTCCTGGTGCACATATGGACATTTCAAGCAATAAGGCTGTATCTGACATCGCACTTGGTACTCACACAACCCTGCTCATCAGTACATTGACAACTCTGCCTTTTGTCGTGTCTGCAGTACTTACAGCACAACAGCATGGAAACCCACCTCAAGGAGTTGCAAGCACCACCTGCTGAACAAGATGCAGCCATGGAAGCAGAGCATCAGCAGCAGCAACAACTGCAGCAGCCGACACCACAACAGCAGCAGCAGCCACATATGTCAACCAGTCCTGCAGTGTCATGTGATGGTTATGGATTGACAGGCAACACTGATGTCCTGGCGTCACAAGCTGACTGGCTGTTTCATCTGGGTCAGTATGCTGATGCCTACCAGTTGACGAGCAACATATTGTCAGCTGATCCGTATGCCACAAGAGCACTAACGACACACTTGGCAGCCGCGCTGCAACTGGGCCATAAGAACGAGCTCTTCCTCAGGTGGGAAGCTCTCTATACAACAAAGGACACTGTTGTTGTCAGATATCAACAAGTTTGTAGCTTATTGTATATGTTGGCAGACTTTGAGGCTGTGCTGTGCTGCACCGACCCTTAGAGTTCAGTCCTTTGTGTTATGCACTCTGACTGTAGGGGCCACAAGCTTGTTGCTGAGTACCCTGACTCAGCACTGTCATGGTATGCTGTTGGCTGCTACTACATGGCAACCAGGCAGTACGAGCAGGCGCGGCGCTTCTTTGCCAAGGCAACACAGCTGGACAAGCACAATGTTCATGCATGGATTGGCTTTGGACATGCCTTTGCAGAGCAGGTACGCGGTGCCATTGTTGTTGCGGGAATTGTCTCACGAAAGTGCTGTTATGTGTGGTGGTGCGTATTCACCAGCACAGCTCAGAGTGACAGTGCAGCAGGTGTCCTGCTGAGGAGTCACCGCATGCTCATAGACTTCCCGCCCCCTATCCTTGCGTCATGTCTCTTGCTGCTGCAGGATGAGAGTGACCAAGCACTTGCTGCATACCGTACAGCTGCTCGCCTGTTCCCTGGTTTACATACGCCTCTGCTGGGCATGGGTACTGCCTATCAACGAATGAACAACCTACACCTGTGTGAGCGTTGCTTCCTGCAAGCTTACAACATCTGCCCTCACGACCCTGCAATCGCACATGAGCTGGGGGTGTTGGCATACAGGTATGAACTGTTGACTTATCCAGGAGTGCTGACATCACTTGTCAACGGCTTCGTTCATCACAGATACATTATCAGACACTGTCAACAATAGTTTAGCAAGGCCAAGGTCAACAATCAGCGCAACGCGCAGGGCAGCAAGCTCTTGATCCTGTAAAGCAACGGTCATCAGTTGCTCACTGCCGCTACTATTCTCCCGCCGCAGGAACAAGCAGTACGAGTCTTCAGCCAACTGGTTACAGCATGCGCTCAAGTATGTGCCAGGGGGCAGAGTGACACCCGCCTGGGAAGCAACACTCATCAGCCTAGCACATGTGATGAGGAAGATGCAGCAGTATGATCAAGCAGTGCAGCTGTACCATCAAGCACTAGCACTAAATCACACAAATTCAAGCAGCTATGCTGGAATAGCGTATACCTATCAATTGATGGGGGATCCAGCAGCAGCCGTTGAGTACTATCACAAGGCATTGAGCATAAGACCTGATGATGCGTTCGCTTCTGAGATGCTGGGGCTCGCTTTACAGGAGGATTGTGCCAGGTTCGGGCAAGAACTGGATGACCTGGATGATCAAATGCATACATCTTTTGCCAATGTATGATTCTTTGGGCGCATGTGAGATCTTGGGCTTCGCTCCTGCTGTAGCTAGATGCAGCAATCTGGACCTTGAATTAGGTGCAGCTGTCATGTAAACCATGGTACATGTGCGTTGCGTAGCCTGTAAGGTATTGAAATTGCCCGTGCATGATCATGACGTACGATAAGCGAGTTACTTGTAGGCAGCGAACATCTCTGTCGAAGCAAAACATCCAACCAGGCCCTCAACATGTAACTGTAACATGTAACTTGTTATGCTTCTGGAAGAGGCTACTTCCGTCCACACGCATTCTCAGCCGCTTTTAAACTTATATATGCATACCTGTCGTTGATTGTTGCTGTTCTTGTCCGATTGGAGCCCCGTCATCAAGCGCAGTGCTCACTCGTGTGATGAGTTCGGAAGCATCGTTTCAGACAGCACGCTGTTGGAGTTTCCAAAGACTTCTGCAATGGCAACCTCACTACCATTGCTACAGTACGATCCCGGTGCGTTCAGGTTGTATGTCAGCTTGGGGCACTCAGTACAGTGGTTGCATGGCCATCCACTGAACCTAACCAGCATGCGTCTGTGTCCTGATGCCGTTGTCACGTCTGATCGGGATACTTGCTTTTTATGCTCTGCAGAAGCAGATCTAGCAGCTGCACAGGGCAGCAGGGACTCCCCAGAGATTTCCAGCAGTCATCGGGCCCCTTCCAGCATCAGCAAGGTAACATCAGTAGGTCATGCAGCGCGTCAAAGCAGTCCTGGCAACGATAGAGCAGACGGTGTCCGTCGCCAAGAGCAACGGTCTGGTCAGGAGTCCATCAATGAGCTCAGCAGGGAGCGCAGACGCCGGGCATTCATTGGCATGCTCAAGTAAGCAACCAGCAGTCCTTGCAGACCCCAGCTTGCATCTTGTCATCCTGAGCTGTCCCGACCGCTGATAAGACGAATGTCCAGGCTTGAAGGCATTGATGCAGGACCGAACAGGCAGCCAATAGCCTTTTCAAATACAGGTGGCTAGCTTGTGTCAACCTGCATTCCTGGCATAACCCTCTGGTGGTGGGTAACTTGCTGCCTCCTGCACTGCAGGTTGCTTGAGCATGGAGCCAAGAACGCTGCTCAACTAAGTGATATTATTGCACCAATGTCTGACGATGAGCTGTTGCAAGTGGCCGAAGAACGTGCACTGGCTGGCAAGTGCGGCAACCCTCTCTGCAGCAGACCCTTCTCATGGGAGGAGCCAAAGCAGAAGTACAGGTAATAGGGCGAGATGTGTGTGTTACCTTTGGCACACATGCACCTTGACTATGTGCTGTGGTAGCAGTTGTTCAGCGTCTCTCGGAGTCAACAAACTCACACGCTGGTTGCCGACCACCTCTTCTCAGCTGCAGCTCCTCAGCTTCTTCCGTCCTGCTGCATGTTTCTGTTGACTGCAGAGTCACTGCTACAAACATCCACAAGGTCGAAGGTGACTGCTACTGCAGCAAGTCCTGTCGCAGCTTCATCCTGCAGCTGTCCAGTCAGCTGGTCAACCCCCTGGACCGCATACAGCCACAGGCCCTGCAGCGCTACCTGGCTCAACCAAGCCATAAACCCAAACAGGGTGTAGCAGCTCAGGGAGGGGGTGTGCCAACAATGAAGTCTATCATACAGGTGGCTACGAGTGGTGATGTCAGCTGGCTGGTTTACAAGTATTACTGTTTCGCATGGGTGCAGTTTTGTCTGGCTTGCTCTGCAGCGCTAACGGCTAGGAAGTTGTATCTATATGTTGTCTATGCTGCCGGCTGTAAGCTGCAAGTGATGAATCTGGGCCAATTGCACTGTGCATCGCAGGAACGTGACATAAAGCAGATAGCTCAGGAAGCTGAACAAGCAGGCAAGCAACTAGATGAAGCAGCAGCTGAACAGCAGCAGGCAAGGGCCCACACAGCAGCACTTGTAGAGGGCTTCATACCTCGAGCTCCACCAAGCAGGCACCAACAGCAGCAGCAAAAGCAGCAGCACAGTAAGCAAGAGGCAGAAGCTGCAGATGCAGGCTTCTCTGCAGCTGACTCTGTGGAGTTGAGCCAGCAGCTTAGCAGCGTAGGGGAGCCGGCCGTGCCTCCTCATCCTGTTCATCCTGCTGCTGGTGCCAGTAATCATCAGCAGGAGGTGGAGATGCAGGCTTACCGAGAGCATCAGGAACATCAGTTGAGGCATATGGTTGGAGACCAATCACTGCAGCAGCAGCTTGGTGACAACAACATGTTACACAGGCAGCAGCAAGCAGCACCAGTAGAGACACCAAACACTGCACCTGCACCATCTCCATCAACACCTAGCAGTAGTACTGCGAGTGCCCCCAAGTCAGCTCCGGGGCCGGTAAGTCAAGCAGCAGTGCCTGACAAAGCACCAACTTCAGAAGCAGCAGCTGACAGCCAGCCGCCTCGTCGTAAGCGTCAGGTCACCTTTGCTCCCAATGTCGAGTACAGCTGTCCTGCTGAGCCTCAAGACCCGCCTGAGCAACCAGTGCTCACATTCACAATGCATGACCCGGGCAGTCCACTGGATCTGGACAGCAGCAGTAGCGGTGGTGGGATGATGGGGGAGTTGAGGCTCACCTCAGCAGATGATGTGGAGCCACAGCAAGCAGCAGCAGCTGATAGTGATGACAGTGAATCACAGGGTGGTGGGGCTGCTAGTGCCAATCTGCCTGAGGCCTGGAGGTTGTTTTTCCCTCCTGCTCTTGGGGGTGTGGGTGTGCCTGTCAAGCAGCTAGTGCAAACCCGGCCATTGCAGAAGACCAAGAAGAATAGCCAGCAGAGCGCAGGGCAGCGCCAGCAGCAACAGCAGTCAGAACAGTATGATGCATCCAAGCTGCAGCAGCAGCAGGCCTCAAGCAGGGTATCTGTCAACTCTACTGTCACTACAGGGAACAGTGATACTGGTACTGGGCACACTGCTGGTGTTGCTGCAGAGTCCACATCCCCTGTGACTGCCTCGGGCACCACCCACCAGGGACTGTCACCAACACCAGCCACCAGGTCTCAGGGTGACACCAGCATCAAGAGCAGCATCAGCAGAGGACTCCACTGCACAGCCCCAGTTCACCAGCAGTTGGGATCAAATGGACCATCTGCATTGGCCTCAGCAGCAAAAACAACGACAACAGCAGCACCAGCACCAGCAGGTGGTGCAGGAACAAGGAACGTTGTCGCTAAGGCAGCGTCAACAGGGTCTGTTGCCTCAAAGGTGCGGAAGTTCAGTCCTTTTGTTCGGCCCAGGCGCAGTGTCGTTGTGTTGGACGCTGCTCCTGATGTGGTGGTAAAACAACGAGGAGTGCTGCCCAAGAGTGTCAATGCTTCTGACTCCAGTGCTGTGCAGGGACTGCAGCTACAGCAGCTGCACACACAACGCACTGCAGCAGCAGCGGCAGCAGGTAAAGGAATGCTCACCGTCTCAAGTGGCCAGAATGGTCTCAACACCACCTTGACCCCGGCCGACAGCAGCAGCAGCAGCAGCGATGAGAGTGAAGCTGACACTGATACTCCAGAGTGCGACCACCTCTGTGCTGCTGATGGCATGGACTTGCATCAAGGAGCAAGGGTACTCAACAGCAGGACTGCAGCTTATGCACAGTGCAAGCAGCTGCCGGCCACAGCACACAGCAACAGCAGGATGAACAACAAAGACAACAGTGATAGTGAAGATTCATCAACCTTCAGTGATCATGATGACCAAGAGGACGCTGATCAAGGTTGGGGTGACTCTGATGATGATGGTGAACATGATGATCTGAGTGATGGTGGAGGTGATGATGAGGCTGCCAGCTCGGACGTCACCAAACAGCTGCAGGGTGCACTGCAGTCTCTGGTTCCATTCCTGGACACCAAGGGTGTTACAGTACACCTCTCGGAGTTTGGCCTCATGTGGAACGCTTTACATGCCTGG
>JARWLF010000871.1:0-15122 GCA_029853055.1 Scenedesmus sp. KT-U | reverse complement strand
CGCTCTGCTGGGTCCTACTAGTATACTATAATCAGGGTATGCCAACAATAAGCAGTGGAATTGTACACATTTTTGTGGTGATGATATGATGTCAGCAGTAGGTTGCTGTCTTGATGTTGCACACCTGGGACTGCATATCTTGGTGATGTATTAGGCCATACATGATATCAGATAACTGCTGTCCCAAGCACAAGTAGTCCTGTAGTCAGCATGCTACACCCAACAGCTTGAAGCCTTTTGTGCTTGTTGTTGGCCAAGTTGCTAACTGGGTTGTTACCTTGTTGTACCTCGCTATCATCAATTTTGAATAATACCTAATAACTGCAAAGTCAAACACATGTTGTCAAGGTGGTTTTCTTGGCAAAGCTTGGTGGGAATGTTGGTTATGCACACCCTGATCAAAGTTTCTGTACAGCTGCATCATCTGGCCTTTTTGGTATGTCCGTGATGGTGTATATCTACTATCATGATACTGCAGTATTGCATAAATAACTGGCTTCTGCTACTAAGAAGAAGGATGTAGAGGATGCTGGCACACCTTCCGATCACAACAGCTTATGTGACAATGTGGTGATCTAGATTGTGTTGCCGTTTTTTCCAGGAATAACTGACTTTGAGTGCAGCAGCTGAGTGGACAAGTAGAGGGCTATGCATACACTCAGGCAAGCCGTTTGTACATGTATGTGTTTTCTCATGCTTAGTAACGCGTGCTTTCGCTTTGAACAAAGTGTTCTTTTATAATTGGGGTCTGCACAGGGTTTGTGTCCACTGGGTTACCAGCTTGCATGCCAGAGCGCTGTTGTTGTGTGTCTGGTTCGGGGTCTGTGGTCTTGTCTAATAGTATGCAGGAGAGTGTGTCTGAGTTACAGTCGGTGTCTAATGATTTCTTGCAAGTTGAACTTGCAGACTTACCAGATTGAATCTGGTAGTAGAGTCTCGGATCTTTTTCCCCATGAGCCACTTGTTGGCTCCTACGGGTGTAAACCCTCAAAGGGTAACTAGTAGTAGTAGTAGTAGTAGTAGTAGTAGTTGTTGACATGGTGATGATGGCAGTAGTGCTATGGGTCATAGGTAGTTTATGTATATGATGCAAAATTGCGATGATGTGGCAGCACATGCTGCGGCGCTGCAGCAAGCAACTGCCAAACATGATTGTGTTGTGTTACTGTGCCAGAAATATCAGCCACACAGCACTTTATTGCTGTTAGAAGTCTCCTGTCGAGCATGCTCCGAGGCTGTGAGGCAACATGTGCAGCAAACAACGGCTCATTCGGCAATGCTGGCCCCTGTTTGTAGCACTTGCCGCCGGCAGGAGACTACTGACAGCACTGAGTGTATAGCTGGCTGACTCAATCTAAGTTAGCCAGCTAATCAGCCAAGGGTGTGAATCCCAAGGACCTCGTGGCCGGAGAGGGTAAGTACTACTACTGCCACTGAAAACCCGCAGCGGCTGTGTCAAAGCAAGAGTCGTACTGATACTGATTGTGCTTGACTTGACAGTAGCAGCAGCAGCAGCAGCAGCAGCAGCAGCAGCAGCAGCAGCAGCTGATGCAGATAGCATGAAGAGCGATTGTTGAACGCAAGTACACAAACATGAGTCAGCTTGTGCAGATCAGCACAAACACAGCAGTGAGGGTCTCTACTGTGATATGGTACAAAGTGATAGCACAATGGCATAACAGCAAGCTGCAGCTGTCTGTTGCCGCTGCTATCTGTTCTGCTTGTTGCTGCTGCTGGCTCTTTGCTCGCAAGAATCGCAAATCTCCCTACGGCAGCTTGATCAAAAGCAGAAAGGATATTGCATTGATGAGATCTATAATCATGTAGCCATGCAGAAACGTAGGCGCAGTATTCGCACTCCATTGATGCTGTCCTTGCAAGTCCTTGCAATTGGCTCTCTGGCACTGCCGCTGAGCAGAGAGCACGACTGCATCGTGGCCAGAGAGCCTTCACGTGTTGCAACTTGAGCCTGAAAGAGAATATGATAAGCGCGGAAGCGTGTATGTTGAGGAGGCATCCAGAAATCATAGTACAGACACTGCTACATAGCTCCGACGCACGTCATAACCAGGCCATGTACGAGACAAATTGTTTCGTTACTACGAGGCGATAACTTTTAAAAGACTTTACGATGGAGCCAACGGGCTTGATCAGATGAGCTCAGGGTGCGAACGACTGACGATGACTCTCCAAAGATGCCCATACTGCGATGCAGCCCATACAAAAAAACATGAGTAACATATGTATTGCATTTATATAGCTCGAGCGCCTCGGCTGTATGGGTCACCCGTCCACAGTCTGGCGATTATGGCAAGATACTGAGAAGACCCAACAGACGACTTACACGCTGAGACCCAACTTCGAAGTTGACTAGCAAGAACTGAAGTATAACGCGAGACTGTTATTAGGAGCGCAAGCTTTCTGGTCCAATTTATAATCTGGACAGCCTTTACCCCACGCCATTGGGGACCGCCAGTCCCCAGCGTGACGCGCCAGCATGGAGCTCAATACGACAATAGTAGATTAAAATTAAATACAATCGTACAGCAATAGCTCACATCGGCATCAGTTCGCAGATCGTCCGAGCACAGTAGGTTAGGATCTGCAATATAGGAACAGCCTTTGCCAGCGCCTGAGCAGTATAGCTTCTGCAAAACCACCCAGGTTATTTTACTGTACGTTGAATAAATGTTGAGGTGGGTAGCATTGCTGGATACTGTCGGTATGCAGCCATCAGCAGGACTTCCAGGGACTTCCGGGAACCCAACCGACAGGTCGACGGGTCGTACTTGCCACGCGCTGTCCTACACGTTCCTAGCGTACTTACAATCTTTTTATGAGCTCGTTGCAGACACATGTAATGCTGCGGATGCTGTAGCACTCCCTCGCTCAGGCTGCACACACCTCACTACTCAACCGATTGGCCGGCAACTTCCCTGCACTCTCAAGGTAAGCAAGAGACTATCTTGTTGACGCTTTGAGTATCTAAAATGTGCTACTTGTAGAGAGGGACGTTGAGCACCGGCAGGTAGGTTGGTGCGTCTTACCGATCTTTATGGCGCTGAGTAGGGTTAACACCTGCAGCTATGACCCGCATGTCATGCCTACGATCATGTTTGTTGTGCTGGTACTGTTGTAGTTGCCGCGGACACACAGCAAGCCTTCTTACACCTACGACATCATGGGACCATCACAAGGCATGCAAGCAGCCAAGTCTGAGCCTATCAGAATATCAAAGACATGTCGACAACTTGTATGTTCACACCTTACCCACTTGCTTCTTCATCCAGCAGATTGGCAATGCAGCTGGTTAGATTCCTACGACTCCTGCCTTCTTGCCGCGCGCAGGCCCCGCTGTTCCTTGTTGGAAGGTTGATCAACGCTTCCTGCCAAGCTCAACTCGACCAGGCCTCATGGCGCACCGGCGCCTTCCGGCCCGCGCACCCCGGCCGCTAGCTCTGCTGCTGCTGCTGCTGGCGGTTGCTGGTGGTGCTGTGGTTGTCGTAGCAAGCCGATCTCCATTCGCAACCGGGCGCCAGCTGTTGACTACTAACTTAGCCTGCTCACAGCTTTACCAAACCTGCTCAACATGCCAATTATGCCCCTACGACTGTATCACATTATGTGGTAGTGGTATTAACGCTGAGTGCCGAGATGGAGACCCGGAAATTTGCACAAACTTCTTCCGATCAGACGAAGACCTACCAACCCTTCCGATAAGCAATGTGTCAATTGACTTTGGAGATCAAGACTTGTGCTCAGATTGGGCGCAGTCCAATGCGGCGTATCTGGCTCCAATGTATGATGGGGTGAGTGAAACAGCAGCTTGGGGCTTGCACTGTTAGCGCCCGTGCTTGTGCCTCAGAGGGTCATAGGTCAGCAGGGCACACTGAACAAGCAGCCTCAATTTGTAAGTATCCTGGTGTCAGTATATTGTGCAGTTCTGCTGTGTTCCCGTCTCTTCTGCTGAGATGAGTTGCACAATCACATTGCATGGAAAGAATAGAAGCCAACACTTCAATGGTGCATGCCAGCATGATTTGTGAACGTACAACCTTTCAGAAATTGGTTCTGCAGAGCGCACTGCTTGTTTTGCTAAAAATAAAACCTGCTCATGTGAGTAAACGATGGCTGTGTACCTTGTCCTGTTGCAGGGTCGTTGCACCAACAGGCGTCTGGGTGCCCTGTATGCAGTGTACGACTGTGTCAACGAGCAAGTCTGCTTCAAGGCCACCAGCTGTGTGGGCAACATCACCAAGGGAGCAGACGGCCCCAATGGTGGTACAAACATTGATGGATACGAATGCCCAGGAGTTGCGTGTGGCTGTGCCAGCAAATCTCAGGCTGACGCACAATGTGTACCCTTTGACGAAGACACTTCTCAAGAAAATGACTGGTTCTTCCTCAACGCTCCTTGTGGCACTACTGACAGGGAAAATGATATAGAACAAGGGTACAGTCCTAGTAGCGCCGATGGTGGCAGGATTTCAGGCTGGGAGTTTTGCGCTAATGCTACGGCAGACACAATATATAGTGTTCACGCTCACTTCAATGTTTTTGCTGGAGAGCCAGGTGAAAACAGCAACACTGTCGGCACCCAGTTCCCTGGTGAAGACCAGCCCTACATAAAGTTTAAGACCCCAGTGTGTAAGTTGCACTGCAGGTCCAGCGCAAGTGTCAGCATTCTGCGATATTGTGCTTGATCACTGGATGTCTGCGTATTGTCATGCTCGCATTATATTATTGTGGGAGAGTGGTCTGGTGGTATTAGTCAACAAGTTCACAGCAAATTGCCATTGTCTGAAACCCTGTCTTTTCGAGCTATCGATCTGATGTCCATGCAGCTATCCAGCTCAACTATATCGCAGTCACTTATGCTATGACTTACTACAGTGGATGCCATCATTTTGCAACTAAGCTTGTCATCTGATCTGCTGCTGCTGCTGCTGTTTGTATGCTGCTGCTGCTGCTGCTGCTGCTGCTGCTGCTGCTGCCCTACCTGCAGGTCCCCCCAGTACCTGTCCTTCGGTGTCTGGGAGCTCTGTCAGTGTTTGCCCTGATGACATGTCTGTCACTGCTAGCTTCACCATAAGCTCCAGTGGAGGAATAAGCATCACCTACACCTGTCCCAATGGCACCTCAGTGACAGAGACGAGATCCTCAGCTGTGACCAACGAAGTACTGCCAGTCTCGTGTGTAAGGCCAACAACTGGTTGGAGTAGTTCAAATCAGATCAGTATTTCAGTCCAGGAGTCCACTGCCAGCACTCCACCCTGTAATGCAGCCACTGCAACTGCGAGTATCACTGTGAAACCTCAGTTGACCGTGACTGTAGAAGCTGTTGGCACTCCACCCAAGATTTGCTACAATGCGACTACGGCGGTGGCAACCTTCACTGTGACTGTGGATGATGCTGGTGCTTCTCTTTTGCTGGAGCCAGACGCTGGCTGCACCAACACAACAACAGGTACGTGAAGAAAAAACATGCCATGAGGTGCCAGACACTCTACAGGCAGATGATAAGTTTTAACGCGTTGTCGGCATTGCTGTGCTTGCTTGTGGTCGATTCGCTGGGGCTGCTGGCCACAAGATTGAATGGTGATTGTTGCGACAATGCGTCTACATACTATCATTGTATCCCATTGTGTTTGGGAGGAAGGCTCCACAGCTCGCCAATCTGGCACTTTGCACTACTGATTACTGAAACATCTAGAGTACTCCTCATCCCTTCCGACAAGTTGCAAGTTCAGAGACCCTGGCACTGCATATTGCTTGCTAAAGTCGGACACAACAATGCATCTGATCACCTGCTTTGCTGACTGTATGCAGGGACTGGCACAACCAGGACCGTCACCGTCACCTGCACCAACAGTGCCGGTTACAAGGCGTCCCCTGTGCCCATCAGGTTGAACGTTACTGCTACAAAGACCGGCAAATGTCCTGATGTTGCCACTCTGACTCAGGATGTCGTGGTTCGTGGGCAGCCTAGTCTCACCATTAGTAAGCCACAAGATGTTTGTGTTCAAGGGAAGAGCTTCACAGCAGAGTTTGCCTACACCGCCACGACCACCAGGCTGAGCGCTGTCACGAGTTGGGATGAGACTGTTACACCACTGAAGAGCGATGGTACTAATGCCACTGACGTAACTTGCACTGGTGAGTTGCCCAAACATGCGTGAGCGACTTTCAGGCCATCTAAGCATCAAGTGGATTGAGTGTTGGTGGACTGAGAACAGCATATGTGTTAGAGCAACCAACCTCATCTGGCAAGGGTCTGCTGCAACATACTGCACCAGAGCTTGATAGCAACAGAGCGGCTAAAACCTGTTTTGGATTCACGATGCGATTGTCAGCATTCCCTATGTAACAAACTAAGCATAAGCTTGGTCCCCCTGCTTGTTGCAAGCTTATGGGCCACATGTCTATATGCTTCAGCATCTGTTGCTCAGCATGCATGCATTGCGTGAAGCATACTGCAAATTCATCACAGCATTAGGTGTCTCTGCAAACTATGCCATTGACGGCCGCCCGCCACATTGTTTGCTGTTCATGCAGCTCCT
Source organism: Scenedesmus sp. KT-U (assembly GCA_029853055.1). Lineage (NCBI taxonomy): Eukaryota > Viridiplantae > Chlorophyta > Chlorophyceae > Sphaeropleales > Scenedesmaceae > Scenedesmus > Scenedesmus sp. KT-U. The sequence continues at coordinate 8,562 of JARWLF010000871.1, read as the reverse complement.
GTCTACACGGTCGCAAGCACCGTGACTACAACCTGCAGCCTGGTCAACAATGGTGACTTTGAGACCAGTGGTGTTGATTTTGTTGGGGTCAAGCTGAGCATCACAGCAAAGGACAAGTGTGGGAATGCAATTGCACCAGCAGATGCCACATTGGACGTGGAACTTGCCCCGTCTATTGACCTTGTAGTTGACAGCGCACCGGACATATGCTCGACTGATGCAAATGCTGTGGCAGTCTTCAACTACACAGCATTCAATGGAGCGGTTAATCTAGGCATATTTACTGTTATAAGCCCTAGTACAGGTTGTACCAGGACATTGAACACAGGTGAGCAGGGACTGGGGATTTTCAGGGTTGCCACACAACTGGTCATAGGAGCAGAGCCTTTGGTCTCTGCTGCTACTGCTGCTGCAAATTGAACATCAGCCGGCTTAAGGAGTTGAGCATTGTATGTTGGCACAGTAATTCGCAAGATGGATCAACAGACGCCCACAGTGACTTTCATCTTTTGTTCCATCAAGTCAATGTTTTTGGATTGAAGACTGTGCTCAGGCTGCAGCATAAAGCCATGAAGCCAGGTGTACTAACGACAAGTGTGTAATGCCACTTCATTTCCACTCATGCCGCTGCATGCCTCAGAACGTCTGAGCAACTGTACAGGCACCAGCTGCTTGCTGACGACAGACATGCTGCTGACGCTGCTGTTGCTGCTGCTACTATAGGTAGGAAGCAAGTCACTGTCACCTGCCCTAAGTCTACTAGTGCCTCCAAGACTACAATCGTGCTGAACGCTACTCTACCCGGAACAAGCCCCTGTGGTTCAGCAACTGATGAGGCCACTGCTGAAGTGACCACTGTGCAGCGCGCTGACTTGAACGTAACGGCCCCTGCCAACTCGACCATTTGCTTTGGCTTAACGTCAGGATCCACTACGTTCACATATGAAGTCAGTAATGCGCTGTCGATTGAGTGGACAGTATCACCCAGCAGCTGCTCGGTGACCGGCTGTGAGTCATGATGGCTGTGTATGGTGCTTGTGATTGTAGCAAAATGCCTGAGTACTTTGCTTGACCACCAGGTCCACGGATTGATGCAGCATAGGGCAATGCATGTATGTGCATTATGTACACCAGACATTGCCGTGTGCTGATGTTAGCTCCATAAGTTCGTATTTTTTGCAGTCTTCTTTTCAATATACAGTAAAACTGGAGGGCTCAAAGTGATCCACAAGTGACATACAACATTCGATAATGCAGCAAATATACTTGCAGAAGCTCAGTATAGCTCACCAAAGGGTGAAGGCGTGTGGTATCAACATGTGCAATCTGCTGTTGCTTCCTGCCTGCAGCCGGCAACGGTCAAGTCAATGTGACATGCAACAGCATATCAGGCTTCGTGGAGGTCACTCTGAGGGGTAATGCAACGTCCAGGACTCCCTGTGCTGATGTGATCAAGACAGCAGTCACCAAAATCACAGTGGACACAGCACCCACTGTGAGCCTAACGCCAGAGACTCAGACTCTGACGGATTGTGCAGCTGCATCCCTGACTGCCACTTTCACCTACAGCTACACAAGTAATGTTGGTGGAGCAGTCAACACCACAGCATTTGTTACTTTAGACGATGGTTCCACCAAGGACTGTACCGTCACCGGCCCGCCCACTGGTGAGCACATGTCTGCAACATTTGACTCGATAACGGCTTTGAAGGATACATGTGTGCTGCATTATGATGTGTGAGGCAGTGTGGGCATTCCAGGTTATTCATCAAACATCATAAGCATGTGTTTCTTGAGATCGTCAACATACCTACTAGTAGTGTAGTACAACAGTTGCTGGCCAGCACACATGCCAACCTTGGTTGATGTATCACGAGTTTTTGTTGTACTGCTGACGGCACCCTGCACAGTCCTGTGTTCTCATAACCACAAACTAGGATTCTTCACATCCTGGTTCATGATCATGCAGTCTCCAGACGCGTGTCTTGTGCTGATGCAGGGGTGTTGAATGCCACGACTGCCAGTAAAACTGGCACTCTGACAGTGAGCTGTCCCGGTCCATATTCCCCTGGCGATAGCCCCGGCATAACTGTGACAATGGAAGTCAACAAGAAGGATTGCCCGGACTTCACGGACACCGCAGTGGCCAACTTCAATCCTCTGCAGTGCTGCGTGCTTGACGGCACCAGCTATGCGGCTGTGATTTTGAGTGGTGTCAGGACCAAGTGCTTCAAAGATGATGACTCTACCTGCCCTCTTGCTGGTGCAACCAATATGAATTGGGGCTTCTATATTAACAACACCATAATTGGCACCAACAGCATCCAGCTGATTACGGGGGGAGGCAACAACTGTAACAAGGGCTCAGTGGTAGGCAGTGCAGCTTTCACATGCACAGCAGATGGCACGACTGGCAAACCTACTGGCTTGACTATCTCCGTGACCAACTTCCTCAACTCTGTCCTCAGGGACCAGCACTACTATGTAGGCTGTCGTGCCGTCACAACCTGCTCACCTCCTGCGTTTGGCGGTGTTACTGTCCAAACAAGCACCAGGGAGTGTACGCTTGGGGGGTCCTACACGAAGAGCAGAACCACTATCCAGACACCAACTTGTGGAGGCAAGTTTCCAACAACAGCCACAGTCACTACAGGTGAAGCTACAAGGACCACTTCCTTCACAGTCCCTGTGAATCAGAACACTGGCAGTACGGCCAATTGCAACAGCTGTGACGATGTTGTTTGGGTGGTGCATCAGTCTGGAGACTACAAGGGTGATCCGAGTGCTGGTCAGTGTGCTGGAATTGACCCAGAGTTGGCCATCAGGTCAGTTAGGCTGGCAAGGAAGGGCAAAGGTAAAGGAAAGGGCAAGGGAAAGGGTAAGAGACGTAATCCTTAGATCCCATACTGGGTGTAATAATAGCCTGACGGTGTCCACTAGCTGCATTCCCGCTCGGAGGCAGGTTGTATTGGGTGGTGGTGCATGACAATGCTGGTCTTGCAGAGCACAGCTGCATGTGCTTTGTCGCACCAGCGACGATGCTTCGGTGTTTGAGTTTCCGGTGTGCAGCACGCTGATCTACTACGGCTGCGATGATGACGTGTGTGCTTCTAGTGGGCGTGGGAACCTTACATCACTGCAGCAGTGCTGCATCGGATGATCTGTTTTACCTGGCTTGTTGTCAGCCTTTGGTCTTGTGAAGCTTGGGGTAAGGATGCTTAGTATGAAGCTCTAGCCTAATGAACACTTGTGTCACTGGGGACAGAACTTGTGGGTTTGCTGTGAGTGCCGAGACGTCTCACTATTCTAGAAAGCCTGTTTTAAGCTGTTCTGCAGTTGTTCCCACACTGTGCAGCAGCTTGTTGGCCTGTTCCTGTGCTGCCATAGCATGTCGTACAAGCCTCTGCCGCCCCTTTGGTTTCCTAGCAGTACTGCTTGATACACGTTCTTGCAGGATTGTTTGCCTGTGGTATGTCTTTGCTGTCATTTGGACGTGTCATAAAGTCATGCAAAAGCTGGGATACGCAGACTGTTTGGTTCTGGCTTGAGTTTCCTTGTGAGTTGTTACATAATCACGGCTGGTTTTTCACCCTTTTGGTGGATGCTCACTTGCATCCAACTCTTATCACAAGCAGAACAGGGCGGCGGGGGGGGGGGTTACTGGTTACTGGGTGTACATGAAACGTTGTTGTACATGCACTGTTGTCCATTATAATAGCATAGTATGCATCATGACCTTTTCAATGAAGCAGATTGCAAGACGTGTTTGTCTAATCTTAAAAGGTACTGTGTTAGCTGTGAGTCACTTGCTTGTTACTTCTTGAGCCTTGTCCAACAGCTGCTGTTTGCCAAATGAACTGTCTGAACCTGGTGTCCAGACCCTGTTTTACAACTGTGGCCGGTGTGAAACTAGTTGCCTTGGCATCTTGCATGCTGCACATCACTGCAGTTACCGCTTGCTACTGGGGATGGTTGAAATGCACTGGACATGGCTGTTTGCTTCAATGCTTTGTGCGTCAGCACACCAGCTTGTGCTACTGACTTTGGCAAGTTGAGGCTTTTTGCACTCATCATGTTGTCAGTTGTTTCAGGACAATTCGATGTGTGTCCATTTTTTTGATGTTGTTACGTGTGTTGCTTTGGACACTTTTGCACAGGATATGATATGTTGTTGTACTGCACCAGGTTGTTGCTGGACAAGACTGTCTGCTGACAAGTACTACTTGCAAGCAAGTGTTGTCTCAATCAGCAGCACTGCAGGCTGGTGCAGTACTTGTGCAACCCCCTGGGTATGCATCGAGCAGAGACGCATTTTTACACATTTGCAATGTGAGCTTTCTCACAGGGCCTTGAGTTTGAGACTTGTCACTTTGTTGTTGACAGATGTCCGGATCAGGAGCTTCTGATATGCTCCTTTTGTCAGAGACCGTTCAGTTCTGATGAGGTGTTTGCTTTCCTTGATGCTGACCATCGGCTTGCAGGTGCTTCTTGCTGGTTTTGTATAGTTCATTGTCTAGTGCATCTCCATGACTGCAGGAAGTTGCACACAGCACTGTTCACAGCTACTATGTGTGGCAAACGTTTAGTGTCATTGAGCCTTTGCTGGTATACTTTGGGTCAAGCAAAAGACACACAACACAGCTTACTGCACTGAAAGTAGACATATACTGTACCCTGGCATTGTTCACAGTTCTGATAGAGTCTGATTTCTACTGATGAGCTGGGCCCCATTCTGCTGGTCACTTTATCACACAGTTGATTGTTTCTTGTTCAGCCTGTGTTTGGTTGAAACCTTGCACATGGGTTTGTAAAGTTGCTGTCACAGCGGTGGAGGTTTTCTGTCTGCTACAGGTCACATTCAGTACGCATGCATGTGATGTTGCTTGTGCTGCACTGTGTGTCTCTTTAGTGCTTTGTCTACTGCATGCTAGAGTCAGTATGCAGGACTACAGCAAAGTTCAGCAAACCTGCTTTTGCTGTTCTCTGCTAACCAGCCATTCTTTGCGACATTGTGCTCAGGCTTCTCTAGTAGTACTTTAGGCAAGGGGCGGCAGAGGCTAACTGTTTGTGAAAGATCTAGAGCTTGGCTTGAGACTGTTGATTTTGACACTGCTGGCTTGGCTGTTATGAGCTAAAGCACTAATCTACTGCTTGTGTACGTTGGCACTTCAGTGTGTTCAACATGGCAGCTGCGGCTGTGTTTAGGTCAAAGGTTCTTAGGGGTTCAACCTCAGAACTTCGCAACATGGAATTTACAAGCATGACAACTTGAATGATGTCGCAGCTGTTCTGGTGTGTACAGGTTATTCTCATGTTGATTGTGGTGTAGTCTTCTCATAATTGTGCTGCTTCAATTCAGCAGTGCGCACAACCAGCGCTCTTTGACGATGAAGTGCTGCATATAAGAACAATGTTGGTGGTGCTTGAGGTTATCATATCTCCGGGTTGCATACAGCAAGGAAAAGAGGGGGACATGATCTCACACTTCTCCATGATCCTGCACGTGCATGTGGATATATTCTTCAGGGAAAGGTTGCAGTCTTGTTGGGTGTCTAAAACCTTGCATCAAGCAGCACTGCTGGTTGCTGTACTCGTACTAATAAGCAAGGTGGCTGCAGCAAAGTGTCTGGTGATGTGGCTTTTCTGGAGGGGTGGGGTGTTATTTGTATCAGCAAAAGTAAGATGCATTGTTGGGTATCCATCTTCAAGTGTTGTTGACCAGGTGTTGCCAGAGTATGTTGCAAATTGCCACACGGGTTGTACTATTGTAGTGGTCTAGCAGAATCAGGAAGTGTTGTGTTGTGTAGTTTTGGTTTTTAGGTGCTCATCTCCTAACCAGAATAACTCCTGAACAGTGCTTTGGGGGCTGGGAGGTTGTGCTGTTCCATTGTCCTGTCTGTCATGACGACAAGATGCCAAGAAATCCTTCAAACGTGTGTGTATCACAAGTGGGCTGCCTACAGCTTGTCTAAATGTACGGATTGCAAGTCAAATAAGGTTGCTTGTTCATAAGGCATGATCACGTTAATGAATGCATTGCTGAATGGCATGCATTGGCTTGCATGTGGCTCTACAGAATAGCTTTGTTGTTCAGGGCATTTTGGGTATCCATACGATATCAGACAGGAGGTGACACCCATGATAGGCACATGCACAGAGTCCTGTTTGCTGTCAAACTTGGTCGTGTATAGTCATCTTCTGGTCTCCTGTACATGCAACCTGTGAGTTGGCATGTTCGAATTACCCAGCATGCATGCTTGGTTTGTTGTAGTATGCTCAGTGGAGGCAGCATCAGGAGCATGGCACATAATGTTCCACTTTTATGCGCATGCAGAACATGGCTGATGGCACTTGCTGCAGCCACCTTGCACAGCTTGTATGCTGTTCACTGGGCTCTCCACATCGTGGTGGCACAGACAAACTGCTGGTGTTGGGTCCTGTACTTCCTGCACTATGTTGCAGGATTGGTGCTGGTGTTTGCAGGACTTGTTTTGCGGGGTCATGTATTCACAGCTGGCACTACAGCCAGGTTACTACGGCTATTTGACGGCGCGTTTGATCCTCATGTCAGGGTGCCTGGGCTAGCACAGCATCTGACAGACTACTTGGCATATGGTTGATTGGTTTGCAGCAGTTGGACTGAAACCAGCTAGCAGGACTGTTGTGGCATCATGCCAGTGTGAACCGGGCTGTAGCAGCAGCTGCTGTGGGTTGTTGCAGCCCTGAAGCTACTGCAGTACTTGTCTTGGCACCCCGGCAGCCTGAAAGGACACTAGTAGCACTGCTGTGTCGACAATCGAGCACTTTGTTACAGTACCATGTATTGTATGTTCATGTAAGATCTCATGTAGTATTCTGATCAGATTATATTTATGAATATAATAGGCTATGACCGTGCCACACAGGAGTGCATGTGCAGTGTGCTGTTTGCATGTCAAATGAGGTTGCCTGATCTATTACTGTCACAGATGCAATCTGTGTGATGATTATGTGCTCATATCATAGTTATGAAGCAACAGCATGCATGCTGAGTATACGCGGCAGTACGTGTTTGGTGTGTGTGATATATTGTGAATTTGCAACTGCGTAGAAGTGTGGCCTGGTCGTCATATTCATGTGAAGTACAGGTATGCCCACAAGGGCCCTGTACAATTTGATAAAGTGCTGCTACCCTTCGAAACTGGCTGGAGTTGTTACAGCGCTGTATCCCCAATGTGGGGGCAGAGACTTGTGGTGTTTCGCACTGTTGGCATGTTTGCTGGGTTTGGTCTTGCATGACTTGCGTGTTGCGATTTGCATGTATGACGTCTGCCGGCTTGACCAGTTATATTATATCCCAGGAGCTGGTTTGCCGGTATATCAGGTGTCTGATGTGAGCATTGCATCTGCCAAGCATTTGTGCTTTGGTCCTTTGATCATGGCAGTACTTGTTTATCAAATGTCACCGGCTTGTGACTTTGCAAACAGCAGGGCAGCATGACTGCTGTGTGCTGCTACTGCCTGTGTGCTGCTGCCTGTGTGCTGCTGCCTGTGGCTGTAGCAGTACTTGTTTTGGCATGTTGGCGACCTGGAAGGAACGCTAGTAGTACTAGTTGCCTCTGATGGATGTATTTCACATTTGCGCAAGTCCATAACTGTGTCACATGGACACACACATGATCACAACCTCATGTCTGGTTCACCCTCTTTTCTGCTGTTGGAATGCTACTTGTGCCCAGACTGTCTTTGCACAGATATGCACTTACTAAAGTGCACTTTCTCGGTGCAGTATGCCCTAGGCTCCTGCACATTGTAGTGAAGCATCGTACCAGTACGGTTGTGACAGATGCTGTACCCTTGTCATACAGCGTTGCGTGATCAGATTTTGGCATCTGATACATGCATATTGCCCCAGGATACTGTCAGGTGGATTGCTGGGTCATCATGCTTACGATCAACGGCATGATGTACCTCAGCAGTACCAGCAGCTTTGGTGCAACTGGTTGAGGACCGGTTACAAGCTACTGGGAGACCACCTTTCATTATGAGCTCATTCAAGGCATCTATGCGCACAGGTGTCTTCTGCCTGCTTTGTGTTTTGTTGTTACTACAAAATAAAGTCCTGGGTCTTTCCTTCAGCACTGACAAGGTTGACAGGACTGGGCAGACCAGGAATGGGCTCTTGTTGATACAAGTAGTAGCCGGCTGTTCGCTTGATACTGAGTCAGCTTTGACCAGGTCATTGCGATGGTTTGCTGGCTGCATCTCTCCAGGGCATTTCATTTCTGTGAGCTTGATTTTGTTTGAGCCCCTTGCTACTAGGGGATTCTACCGGTGAAATCATGATGGAAGTGCGTCTTGTTGAGAGGATGGTCCACAGTGTGGAGAATGTGATGTTCATTCGCTGATTATGATGTCCACCAAGAGGATGGTGGTGAGCGGAACAGGTCGACTTGATATACAGCATGTTGTGGTTTATGGCGATTGTGTTGTACGCCATGAGACGGTTCTGCAAGTTGTACATGCAGACTGTGATCACACTGTGATCACATCTGCAGGGCTTGAAGTGATGTGGCCTTCAAG
>JARWLF010000870.1:0-17843 GCA_029853055.1 Scenedesmus sp. KT-U | reverse complement strand
TACAGTGTGGTTATTGTCAGCAGCATCACATCTGGCATCCACCCCTGTGGCTTGTGTGTATGACTGTGCAATGCATTTTTCATCCCAATGCTGGCATCTAGTTTTCCGATATCCGCTGCAGTGGGCTTGCACAGAGTAGGTTGGCTATCACATGGTCACTAGGCATCATGTGTGCATGGCGACGTGCGTAGTGTTCGCTGGGGCTCTTGCAGGGAATGTGCAGGGTCAGTCTGTCCAACAACCGAATTACTGGGCATGCTGATTGCTTTTGCAGGTATATGGGGAGCTTTTGGCTGCCTTACAGTCACCGGTGGAAGGTGTCCTAGCCATTGACAGTCTTCCAGGCGACATGCTGGATACCTTCGATGCAGCAGCAGGCAGTGACCTCTCAGGAGTGCTCGAGTTCAAGACACAAGCAGCAGACCAAACCCCCTTGTAACTTTTTTGTATATGGTGAAACCAGCAGATCCAATGTCAAGCCCCTGGCCGCTGTTTGACGAGGAGCCAGACGGGCGATGAGAAAATTTGACATCGTGTTGTCAGGGTCTGTCGGTCCTGGCTAGCGTGTAGCTGCAACTGCTACAGTCGGATGATCAAGTGTGTCCTTGGTTGATCAAGCAGACTCGCCGTGTGTTCAATGAGCCTTGGTGGCAATTGATGCAGTTACGCGAACGGCAGGTGTACAGCAGTTGCCTAGTCGGACACTCACAAAGCAAATATGCACAAATCTGTGCTGTGTTGAAGTGTATTTAACCATGCTGTCCTACCCCGTGAAGCTGGTAGCTGTGAGCGGGAGGGAACAGCCGGTAGTGCTGAAGATACGTCGTGATGGGCTGTGGCTGTACACCGAGCATGGCAAGGTATTGGAAACATGTCTGTGTCATAGCGATACGTCTGTTTGCGAGTTGCCCTACAGCAGGGCTGACACTGCTTACTTGGCAGTGAGCGGGGGTGGGCTTCTAAGCAGATGTGTGATGGCGGGTGTCGCCCTTGGAAGAGTCAACAAGATGACTCTTGTCTGGTTGCAGGAGATTCAGCAGCTGCCGTACCAGCACATTGTCAAATGGCTGCCCAGCAAGATGCGGTCCAGGGACCCTGGACCAGATGATTGCCTTGATGTTCAGGTGGAAACAGCATCTGGGAAGAAGGATCTGCGTATGAGGTGTCAATCAGAACCTACAGTGCATTCCATCATTGCGGATATCAGAAATACAGTGCAGGTAGCCCTCCACACAGCAGACAAGCAGTAGACTCACAGCATTGGCGTATGCATGTATCCGCATCAATAATAGGATGAGACACCAAGTGTTGATGCTGGATGCTGTGAACAATTGTAATACTCGCGATGATCCTGCGTTGTGCCTTGGCAAGTTACCACTGAGGGCGCAAGGGTCACGAATAAAGTGAGTTATGCAGTATACTACCTTCGACACAACGATAAGTGCATGCAGTTTTGACTGGTCTGCAATTCCCTGCCTCCATATGCACGAAACGTTCAGGCCATCATGAGTGAGCTGGATCCTGCTAAGCGCCAAGGCAGTCCCTCCAAGCAGAGACCTGCGGGTGCAGAGATCGCAGCAAGCAAAGCAGCGGCAGACAAGTCACCTTCCGGGAAGTCTGTGTCGCCTCCACGTGGTGCAGGGGCAAAGCAGCAACAGCAGCAGCAACAACAGGGCACAAGTCCACCTGCATCAAAGATTCCAGGGCCACCAGCAGCTGCAGCTGAATCACAACACTCCCAGTCCAGTCCACCTAAGCGCTCCACCTCCCCAAACAGGAGCCGCAGTCAGAAGCAGCAGCAACAAGCTGTTGACGACCAACAGCGACAACACCTTGAAACTTACCAGCAGGATCTACACCAGCAGCAGCGGCAGCAGCTGCAACAACGGCAGCAGCAGCAACAAGGCAACCTGAAAGGTGCTGACCACGCCAATCAGCGCACTCAATATCTGTTGGAGCCAGAAACAGCTGACAGCGGTACTCCCGGTGACTTTGCAGAGACATCAGCGGCACACAAGCATGTTGCAGCCAACCGAACAGCAGGCAGTAGCAGTCCCCGGCAAAGAACTGCCAAGCAGAGCTCACAGCAAGCAACAGGAGCTACTGGAGGAGTAGCAGATGTGCAGGAGTCTGAGCAGGACATGCTGCAAGGTGAGTGAAGCAGTGCGTTTGGACGCTGGTCACTTGTATGCACATGTGCAGGGTTGTGCATAGCATCATGTCAAAAGTGATGTTCATGACTGCAGGTATGCACAGAACATTAGGCGCATACACCTGCCTGCTGCTTTGTGAGTAGGCAATTGCACAATGCAACGGTATGTGTTGCAGGTGGTCACCAAGTGGACAGCAGACCCAGTCTTGGCCCAGGTGCACCCATGAGGCGCAGCACTGGAGAGCTGGCTGAGTTTGCAGGAGAGACAGCAGCTCAGATGCAGTAAGTCAGCCGGCTTTCAGGGCGTCAGTCCCTCATGCAACATGTGTTCATCATGACAGCAGCAGCGTATTGTACATTAGCAAGAATGGATTGAGCGAGCAGCTTACAGCTAGCAACCCCTCACAGCAAGCCCTAGATAGAGGCACAATTGCAGGCGGCATTGAAGAGTAATAGGGCTGCACCCCGTTCCTGTAAGTCTTTGCGCACTATATACTGCTCGAATTTTTTTTTATTTTGTTGCTGGTGGTATCTTTTCAGGTTCCTGGAAGAAATGGTGCGTCGTCTGTCAGAGGAGTTGGCCTGCAGGATGTCAGCAGACCCATCAGCAGCACAGTCAATAGCAGGAGCTGTTGCGTTGGGTGGTGGCGTAGAACCAGCGTTACCACCCTGGATGAAAGACAGCAGGTGGGGTGTAGCAGCAGCATGGACACCCTACCAGATGCTCCATGGTCAGCTATGGTGTTGCTGGCAGGAGTGGTGTGTAGGCAGTGTGTGTACTCACAAACACTTACCCAGCACTCAGCTGTATACGAGCAACTGGCTTTGCTAATCAACAGCAGTGGTCGAGTTACAATTAAGCTGGTGTCGTTGTTGTCAACTGCTGTCAGGTACCTCAATCCTCTGTTGTCGGCTTATGATCAGCGGCTGAGTGCAGCACTGGCTGAGCTCACATCCAAGACTGAGGCCATCAATGACATCCAGGACAAGGTGTGGGGTTGTTGCTCTGTATGAGAATGATGCAATGCGCATTGTCACAGTTGCCCTGGTCTCTTACCGCTGCTTGTGGAGCACTAGTGGCATGCTTCAGCACTAGCTGAAATGACAGGAGATCCCAATGTTGTTGGGCATCACATAGTAACCTGTACCCCCATGGACAGCAGGCTGAGTGTGACTATGGAACATCTGGCTTCCTGCTGACATCTGCACATCAATTCAGGTTCATGCTCTGATAGAAGAGAATGAGTCCCTGCATGATCAGCTGCAGCAACAAGCAGCGCAGCTGGAGGTCAAGGCATCAGATACAGCAGCAGCGGCAGCAGCCAATGATGCAGAGATAGCGAGACTTCAGGTTGGACAATGTACAGCAGACTGCACATCACAGTTGTTCTGGTCTGCACCACTGGTGTGGGAGTTTGAAGCTCATGATGTATACCAGCGCCTTGCAAAGCAGTACTGCAGACATGGATTGCAGCTTTCAACCCCTTGTTGGCGTGCTGCCGCCAAGTACAATCTGCTTATGCCTTGTTGATGTGCAGGAACGCCTTGATTTGCTGGAGCAGGAGAATGATCTGCTTGTTGGTCAGCAGGGTGATCTGGATGCTGAGCTGGAGCGACTTGCGGGACTCCTGCAGCAGAAGGACCAGGAGGTATGTCATGGTGCTACTCACAAGTGACACACTAGATTCACTGGTTGCATTATTCTGCTTGCCAAGCGGTTGATCGATGACAAGTCAGGGGTCCACCACTCCTTGAACAGAAGGCTTACCTGTGTGATGTTTGCCTGTTAGTTTGCTACCAACAAGCGTCTGCAGTGCGACCTGAGGTGTGGTGTGAGCAAACATCTGAGACCATGTGCTTGTTAGCACCCTTGACTCCAATGCCACCACTTTGTGTCTGTCTTGAACGTACAGCTTCTAGAGGCTCGGACATCTGCTGCTGCCTCCACAAGTCTGCGTGCACAGCTGGAGCAGGCAGTCAAGGAGAGCAACAAGACAGCAAATGACAACCAGCAGCTGAAGGACAAGGTCAAGGTAAAATACTTGAACATCTATGAATTGACATCATCGTGCAATCAAACGATTGGTACAACTATTACTTGCTCATGTCCTCTGTTGCATATTAGTACAGCCATGTGCTTTCATCTTTGTCTGCTGTTTGCAGAGTCTGTCAGAGCGTCTTACAGCAGAGGCTGCCAAGACAGCTGAGGCCATTGGGGCTGCTGAAGCATTAAGGCAGCAGCAGCAGGTCTTGCAGCAGGAGCTGTCAGCAGCCCAGGCTACATCAAGGACACTGCCAGGCCTGCAGGTAGGCAGTATAGGTGTGCGTACTGACCATGTGTTGCCTGCTGTACATTCTGCTAAGTCTGCAGCATGGTTCACTTGTACTAATGTCGATGGCAACTGAAGGCACCAAGTCAGCTGTTTGCACGAAGCCCACAAATTTCTACAGCAGCCGTTTGTCCACCGCACATCACCTGGTACTTGCTTGATGCACTCCTTAACTGTGTTGTGCTGCCTAGGCCGACCTGTCATCAGCCCGTGCAGCCGCTGCAAGCTCATCATCTGAGGTTGAGAGGTTGAGGTCTGACGGGGAGCGGCTCAGAGATGCACTGCACTCTGTCGAACAGAGACTGGTGGAGTACCAGCAGAAGGACACAGAGGTAGGTAATGCAAGGCTGGTATGCCATTGCATTCAGGGGCCTGGTATGATGAGTATTCATCGCTGCAGGCCTTGCACATCACAGGCTGCACTGTTATTGCTTGCTGTTGTGCTGTCATCCAGATCAAAGCAACCTGCGGAGGCTCAGCAATGATGCCAGCTTTGATGTTGTTTCGTCAACAATGTACTGACTCCTTGTCCGTCTCCGTCGTGCCCCAGGTGTATTTGCGCATCAAGGAGGCCATGGAGCTGGCTGAGGAGGCGAGGCTGGAGAGAGATGCTGCTCGGACTGAGACTGACAGCCTGAAGCTTCAGCTAGCTGCTACACAGGTCGGAATCTGCACCAAGGTAGTGCGCAGGGCAGCTGCATGCATGCTGAGCACATACAACATGCGGTAGTAACCCCTATCAACAAGCTCTCAATCTGTGTACTCCCAAGTCCAGAAACACCTTGATATCGACCTGACAGACAGCCTTGATTGCTGTTGTTGCTGTGACACCTTCAGGCGAAGCTCCAGGAAGCCACCAGGCAGCTGTCTGGTGGTGGTGCTGCCACGACAAAGGAGCAGCTGTCAGCAGCAACTGCCAGGGAACAGCAGTTGTCTACTCAGGTGGGGCATAGCTGGTAGAGCAGTGGTACAAAAGTAACTTTACGTTAAGCATGGGCAATAGCGTGCAGTGATGATCATGCTGCTTCATGTGCTGCCAGTGTCACAACCATATGATGATGACTGCCTGCAGGTATTTGAGCTCAAGGTGACGGTTGAGCGGCTGACTCGTGACAAGTCCTCTGTAGTCTCAGAGCTGCATGCTGTCAAAGAGGAGCTGGAGCTCAACAGCTTCAGGGGCAAGGGAGCAGGTGGGGATGGTTGACCTGAGCCTTGTATGTGGTGATACAGGTGGCGATGGTAATGTTGGACTGCAACCCAGTCTGGCGCGTACGCTTGTCATGTTTTGGTGGTTTAGTCTACTGATCAGTGCAACCAGCTGCGGGAAGTTTCTGTGTTTCTGGGACACACAGTGTGTGAACACAATGCATGCTATTGTTCTGGGGCTTGGTAGCAGAACAGCCCACTGACAGGGGTCATGTTCGACTGTGTAGAATTTGCCGAGCGGCTGGAGGATGCCGAGCGGGCCCGGGATGAGGCCGTTCAGAAGCTGGACAGCACCAAGAGAGCAGCAACACGAGCAGAGAGGGAGTGGGAGCTGGAGAGACAACAGATGCAGGTGTGTGGGTAGTGTGAGACAACGCAGGCCATCACAAGCTGGCAGTACCATCGTGGCTTAGCAAGGGTAGCTGCAGGTCACGGTCTGGTCTCACATGGTCTGAGCATGCAGCATGACGTGGTTTGATCATCATGTTTGCAGGGTGACATTCAACACCTGATCAAGAAGGCAGCAGCAGCAGAGGAAGCCACCTCAGCAGCACAGGCAGCTACAGCAGAAGCACAGCAAGCTGTGGCAGCTGTAGAGGCTGAGCTGAATTCTTTGAAGGCTGGCAGGTCACGTGTGGAGGCTGAGCTCAGGCAGCAGCTGCAGGACCTTAGGTCAGAGAGGGATGCTGAGGTCGCGGCACTGGTGCAGAAGCTGGAACGAGCACTGGCAACCTGTGACAAGTGAGTAGCAAAGATGGCAGTTCTGTCTTTGGCATGTCAGCAAGGGTGATGGTGTGAAATGCGGCACTCGACAGATATGACAGAGTGGCAGGATACTAGCTGACAGTGAACAAAGACCACAGTCAGATGTATACATGACCTGTGACTTGGTGCTGGTACTGTTGCAGGTCTGTTGTTGATGCTGAGCAGATGTTGGCTGCCAAGGATTCTCTCCTCAGACGCTGGAAGCAGGAGGCGCAGCTGGTAAGGAAACAGATATGTGTTGGTACATCACTAGTAATTGTTAGTGTGCTTTCCTGTGTGTCCAAAGTAGTCCTGTACATTCTGAGAACGTGCCAATATGCTGCGCCAGTCCAGTTTCTGACATTGCTTGCCAATATCATGATCCTGCTTCACTGACATACGTGATATGCTATCTGCCCTTGATTTTGCCTTGCTAGATCGCCAGCAAGCTTGAAGTTGCATTGCAGCAGCATCAGGCTGAGCTTGCTGACCGCCAGGCCCAAGTGACTGCACTGACACAGCAGCTGGTGTTGGCTCATGAGCAGCAGGAGCTTCTGCAGCAGGTAAGATATAGGTTGCTCCGTATGACAGTGTTCCCTGCATAGGGCTCTGCCTGGTGGCATGCAGTTCAAAAATGCACCTGTTGTCCTCCGATACTTTTGCACGATTGATTGCCTCACTGTTGGGCTGGCTGCTGATTGCTGGCAAGACATTATGCCTGCTGCTACAAGTATTGTTACTTGTCTCCAGTACACTGTTGTTGTCTGTGTTGTGCCAGGAACTTGACGCTGCACGGCTGTCCTGCCAAGAGGCTGAGCTGCTGCTCAGCGAGGCTGAGCACAGAGCAGCTGCTGCAAATGCAACTGCAGCAGACCAGCAGGATGACATCATGCAGGAGCTCAGGATGTTGCAGGCGCAGCTGGAACGTACCCAGCTTGAAAAGCTGCGGGCAGAGCGCTCCCGCGATGGAGCCAACTCCAAACTTGGCAGAATGATGATGGTGGGTGTAGGCAGTGTGTCTGCAGTAGGCAGCCTGAGAGCAGGCAGCCCAGCTGGATCTCCCGCAAAGAGCACAGGCTCTTTTGTTCGTAGGTCTGCCGGGGACATTCCTGCTGGTGCACTTAGCAAGCCCAGTGTGTCAGCACCTGTCAGCCCCACCAGACTAGTTGACAATGTGAACAGCCCAGTTGGCACTACACCAATGCAAGTGGCTGGTAGCAGCGGTGTCAATAACAGCCCTAGGCTTCTTCCTGGTGTCAAGGCGGTAGCAGCAGGACATGGTGGTGGTTTTGCCAATGCATCCAGAAGGCTTGGTGAGCTGCAGCGTGAGTTGCAGCAGAAGGACCAGCAGTACAACGTGCATACTGGCAGCTCAGAATTGCTGTAGCTGCTGGTGTTATGCTCATCAGCCCGGGCATTGTGTTATTGACTTGGTTGACAGCTTTGTTGGTTGACGCTTGCGTTATGATTGTTCCGGCCATTACTGTTGGTGCTGTTGTGTACAATGTGTGAAGTTCATGACCAGCCTCCATCAAGCTTGCCAGGCACCTGGCTTGCTTGCGTCTTCCATATCTGTCATCTGTCATATTTCATTCATCTCCTAGCTGCCATGGCTGCATTCAAGTGGGGAGCCATGTATAGTGGGAGGCAACCAGCTCAGCTTTAGCAGCTGGCAGCGGGGTGCTAGTGCACCTCAACCATCCAATGACGGCCACCCAATGGTGGCCACAACGCATTATATTACTGATAATGTGGGAACAATGACAGGGAAGCATGTCAGTTGTCGCATCAGTTTCACCTCGTGTTGATGGTGTTGTCACTCCCTCCAGCATCCTACTGCATACTGTGCATTTTGACGACAGGCAAAGCACCATATTGACCTGATGCAGACCTCCTATGGTAGGGTTGTCACCTGCACTCGTCGAGGGTGATGTAAGTGTTCTCTTGCTCCCGCACTGCATCTGATCAGTTGAAAGCAGTGTACTGCTAGTATACTGCCGACTAGTCCAACGTCGTCTCACTGACCATACCATACGCACTTGATAATAGTGAGGTGCATGAAACATACGGAGTGCGGACCGTCTTGAAGGCTGCACCAAGCGCTCTGTCGGGAGATAACTTTGCAAACACCAGCGGACGGGCTTGGTGAGCATCAGATACGTCCTTCAGAACTCTTGTGTCTGTATTGACTACAATGTCTGTTGTGAGCTGCCGGAGGTTCTTAACACACAACACATTCTTTTGCGCTTCTTGGGGTGTCACGCAACCTCTCAGTATGGGCCAGCGCCATTAGTGTTTGTCAAATTCTTGTAGTTGATTTGGATCCCTGTGTGATGGAAGTACTCAGACTTGTATTGTGATTCGGATCGGGCCATAACCCCCCAGCCCACCAGCGTATGATTGTATGCAGGCAGATCACACTGACGATATTGTTTTGCACCTACCTCAATCTCATGCGCTAGAAAGAGTGGCTATCGATGCAGCATCATGCTGGACAAGAGTGCTGGTGAGTGGCATCTCGTGACCTGGGCAATTCTCATTTTCCTGCGTTGATTTACAGCTTTTTGTTGATACATTCAAGTGCATCTCTCGGGCTGTTTGCAGCTGCCCGCTGGCAACCCCCGGACCAGTGCATGTCTTTTGTGTGCTCGCGGCCAGCATAGCTTTGGTACGGTGCTCCCTACAGTGTTTCAGGCGATATTAGACGTATTCGTGTGGACGAACATTGCGCAGGCTGGTGTTTGCGTTGGTGGTCGGCTTTTCCCTGACCACCAGTGAAGCGGGCACCCCGGGAAGTCCTTGGCGTTTCTCCCACAATGAAGCCCATATACGTGACAGCAGTAACACCGGGGATGTCAGCAGTGAACAGTTCTTGTCGACAGAGCCCCTCGTATTGCGGAGACAAGAGGAGGTAGTGTCGAAGAGCACCGTCCTATTGAACCGCATACACCAGCTTGTGCACGACAACACTGCACAGCCCTCCTCTTTGTCTCTACGCACTACGACGGAGGTGTCACCAGCAAGGACGCTTCTGCACTCACGTGCCTTGATGAGCAGGCCCGCAGGCAAAAATCCTCGAGGCGATGGCGATCAGGGCCGAGGTTCCGGCATCTCACGTGGCACCAGCAGTCCATCTAAGGGTCGTGTCACCCGTCGAGCCGACGCCGGCAGCAGCGGGAGCAGAAGTAGTAGCAGCAGCAGAAGTGGCAGCAGTAGCTCAGGCAGCTCTGGGTCCAAGAGGCAAAGCTCAAGCATTGGTAGCAGAAGCACGAGACGCAGTAGCAGCAGCAGCAGGGACACATCAACAATCAGCACTTATCAGTGGCTGCTCAATGATCAGTGGCAGCCATGATGAAGCAGATATCCTCATCATAACCTCTAGAGATATGTTGATCTGCAATCATATCACCCACAGATCATACACCGCACAGATCACCGGCTGCTGCTTAGCAATACACTTCTTGCATAAGCAGCAGCCGCAGCAATGTCAATGGGCAGGATGTGTGGCATGTCTCAAGCTGTATATGGGGACAGGTTGCGGTTGGATATGATCGTCACATGGCCTGTGTGACTTCTGTGTAGCTGCCGCACAGCACAGCATATGGCTCCCTGCCAACCCACTGTGTTGCAGTAAGTGGCTGCTACAGGGTGAACAGAACTAGTGTCTCTGTTGTGGTTGGTTGAAGGGGTGCTGTGCCAGTGTGCTCACCTCTTGCCAATGCAGGGTTGCATAGGCAGCGACACTTGTTCAGGGGTTTTGCTTCAGACACCAGACTTCTGATGCGTATACCATATGATACTGGGTCATCAACTTGTGACAAGGCATGTGTGTGTCCTGGCCTTCTTAGTAGTGTATGTTGGCAATTGGTGGTGAGTCCCACATTCCTTGAGTGGCGGCAGAGAAGAAGCCGTCAACCTTCCTGTGGTTCCAGAGTCTCATGATCCTTGCAGTATATGATGAGCCTTTTAGCAGATTATGTGTTTGGTGTGGTGGTGTCCAGTAGCTGCTCAACAAACGAAGATCAAAACGACAGTGGCTGCTGTTTGAATGGGTGCTGTCCATGCAAAGCTCACAGCATCATGATGTGGGCATCCACAGCTGTAGTGTGGCGGCAGTGGCAGCTGTGGCATCTATGACTTTTGAGTACATGTGTGTGGAGCAGTATGCAGCGAATCAATACTTGTCTCTGGTTTCTGTATGCGTCGTGTGTCTGTCTAGCATGCATAATGTGATGGCGCTGTCTACAGCTTGCATAGATCTTGTGCTTGGTTGCTCTGTTGGTGTTTGAACAGCCATGTACCGCAGCCAAGTTGTGATTGTGTGGTGCACCTGCCTCTGTGCAGCATATGCTTGTGGTGTCTTGCCCTGCAGTTTGCTGTGCAGGTGCAACTCATGCATGTCACCTGCCACCATCAAGGCTTGATGAGGTGCTCAGGGTTGCTTCTCACAGCTGCAACAGCGCAGCTGGCCTGGGTGGTTTGCAAGCGCAGCATGGCTACCTCTGTTGCACTCATCTGCTCTTGCGGTATGTTATCACGTTGGTGTCGTTATACCCTCCTTGTGCTGACATACCATCTTCAGCACTTTGTAGTTGCATGGTATACCCTCCAAACAGTGCACTCATAGGAAGGGTTATGTTGTGCATGTGCATTGATGACTTCAAGCTATCAAGCTGCAGCATGTCATGTTGGTTGTGTACAGATGCCTTTGTTGTAGAATGCAGCTCTCCTTCCTTGGCATGTATTTTGATGCTCTCTGTTGTTTGAGTCAACAGCGCAGCACTGGCACGCACTACGATGATGAAGCACAGGCATCTTGCATATTGCTTCTTGTCGTGATCATGGTGAAACCCTTTTTGTTGCAGCCTTGTTGTGGGCCCCGGTTCACCTGTTACGCCTGTTGAGGGGACCTGCATGCTTTCTTTCTTTGCTAATACATCGTCAGTGGGTCAGCATCACTGAGACGCAGCTGAGTCCCAAAGTCAGCTGTGTTGAGCACCTTGGTCGGTTCGGGTTGTCTAACGCTACACACATGCTCTGAAGTTGTGTAAGTTGCCGCAGTAATCATGGATTCGCTGTAAAGGCATGCGTGTGCAATCCCTTGCAGTACCGGGGTTGTGGGTGTCCTAACCAGGGCCGCTGTGTCCTTCTGTGTGCTAGACATTGTCATCAAGCAGTGTGCATACTGTCATGCGTGCTGCTCGCAAGCACTTTCCAGGGTTACATGATATTCCATGTGTGGCATTTCCTGGATTTTGCAATCCCTGTGCATAGCTACATACATGCATGGTGTGGGAGATCGTCTTCTGTATACATCAATGATCTCACATGTTTCATCGAAGGTTTGAAGCCATTTGCTGCTTACAACAATTCGTATGACTGGTTTGGTTCATACTGTGTTGCCCGTCAACAGCTGTTGCAGTGTTGGCAGTATCATGCACTGTGTTGTCCTGGTGTCTCAGGTCGTCTGCTCAACCAGAAAGTGTTACAACCGATGCTGTGGTGTGCTTCCATCAGTCATTGTGGAGTGCGGTGCTACAGGAAGAATGTACAGATGCTGCAGCAAGTCCGAATATGGTAGGCAGCCCATTCATGCTGTAAGTGCATGTTTGGCTAGTCCCTGAATAGGATATTGACACAGAGTTCGTCACAAAGTTTGAGAGTGGAAATCACATGTCTGATTGCTGCTGTGCAGATCTTACGTATCTTTGCACAGTCTGATCCTCCTTGGTGCAGTCAGTCGTTGCAGAGTCACTCTACAGTGTGGTGCAGTTTTGAGCGATTTGACCATGTGTCCGACAGCTGCTGGAGGCATACTGCAACCCCTGTTGTCGGTATGTGTCCTCGCAGCATGATTGGAGTTTTATTGCATTTGACGCACTCTCCACATGCAGTTTGGCCCATCATATGTGCCCCTTGACGCATGCTTGGTGTTGGCTACTTTTGGTACCTCATAGCAGAATGTACAAGGTAGGTGTAATACCCTTGTCGATACAACCAGTCAATGCTGTTGTGACAGATTAATGGCTTGCATTGCCAAGCAGTGCATTGTGGTATCAGACCGGTCTGGCTTGATGCAGCGTCACGTACGGTACCTCGCTATCAGCAGCATCATAGTATCGCAGCATCATCAAAGTTTGTAAGCACAGGTGATGACCGTGGAATCTCCATGTGTGACAATACGTTCCCAATGAAGTGTGGACGACACTTTCTTGGCGATGTGGCCGCAGCACAAGCTTGAGTGGCGAGGACAGCACAGTCACAGGCAGCACAGCACAGTGCCGTCTGCTAGCTGGCTCCTTTGTTACTTTTTGCGTAGGTGAGACAAGCTAGAGGATAGCTAAAAACAGCTCACGTAGATGATGCTTGCTGTGGACTCGGCTGCTACACAATGGACAAGTAGAGGACCCTGCATACACCATGTAAGCCTGTTTTTCGAATTTTGCTTTGTTGTGCCTGCTACCGCGCCCTTCTACTCACAGAGTATCTATATATATAGCTGGCAGTGTATGCATGCCAGGCATGATGCCTCTGCATGCACACGCCTTGCTGGTTCACTGAACCAGTACAAACGCTACAGGATCAAAGTGACTTCACAGTGCTGCTTACAAAGCTCCGCCCAGCAGTTGAAGACTGCATCACATGCCTTCAGCAGCAACAGCAACAGACATGGCCCACTTGAGCAGCATTGCTGAACATCTTTTGACCTGGGCGATAGTCCAAACTCCCCGCACCACACCACCACTAGTCCCACACCACCACTAGTCCCAGTTGAAGCGCTCATCATCAACCCACGAGTCAGCCTTCTCACTCCTGACCTGCTGCCCGGAGCGAGGCTGTTTCCCTGGTGGAGCCCTGAGTGTGCTGCTGTAACCCTGGGGGTCCCTGGCTGTGAGGTCCACTGCATCACCAGTACTAAACCACGGCTGCACCTGCCTGCCCTTGAGCCCTGCTAGTGAGCCCAGCTGATGAGGGACGCCTGGAGATGATGTTGTTGACACACCTGCAGGCCTCTGCTGCTGCTGTTGGAAGTAGTCTGCAGGGGAGTATGTCAGCGGCCTCCTGCTGCTTCTGCTGCTGCTGACTAAGCTGTCATCTGAGCCATTGGAGTGGTATGTGTTGAGAGGTCTCACAAGCTCGGCTTCTTCTAGGAAACCATCACGGTTTCTGAACAGCAAGAGAAACAACACACATAATCAGACGCCACATCCACTTGAATCTTTACTCACAAGCTGCCTTTCCTCCATTTGTGGTGGACGCTGCAGCTCCATCATGTTGATCCGATTGATACTTAGCACCACTCCTACCTTCAAAGTAGGATAGCATGATCCAGCCCACGGTGCAAAGCAGATACAGAAGATCCCTGTGCTGTCCAAGTATGCAGGTATTGTGTACAGCTCAACATGTAGATTTGCACACACAATCTCTTCCTCACCTGTCAAAACACCTGTACAGGAAGTCGATATGTGTGGGTGTCAGTGCTCTGTTGCCCAGCGCCTCAAACACGACCTCCCTGAACCTCCTGCGGTCCATGCGCTCGTGACGGTGGCGCCTCAGCGCACACACGATGTCATCAACATCCTCAATGTTCTGGACCAACAGGACTCTGCAGGCAGCAGACAACATGAATGTGTGAAGGACTCGTGAAACAGATGTTGTCACCGTAACCTAGCAAGCCAAACCTGGTGCAAGATGTCCTACTGTGAGGTATTGATAACATGCAGCAAGGCCATACAATGTTACGACCTGGTCACTCACACCTTTGACCACCCACCTCAGCATCTTCTGTTCAAACAGCTCATTCTCGTAGATCTTCCTCCAGTTTCTGTTGTACCAGTAGCGGGCCAGGGGGTAGGTCAGTGCTGACAGGAACACACTCAGACCGCACACCTACATCACACATCACACTATGTTGACTGTAACCACGCATGTTACGATGGCTCGCTGGGGTAAATCCGCTGTGGTAGGCCAAAGGTGGAATAGACCTTTGGTGCTATCCAGGTGGCATGAAGCAAGTTGCTGCATGCCCTGCTCAGGATAGTGACCAGTTCATTGCCAACCATCTGCTTGTGCACGTGGACACATGTAGCCAACCCTTACCGCGTAGAAGTTATTAGGGTCAGTGTCTGACAGTCCGCTGTCCAGGTTCATTCCAAACACTGCTGGCAGTATTGTTGTTGCCATGACGCTGATGTTGACCATGCTGAGCCAGAGGTTGACCATGATGATGTGATTGCGACTCGTGTCCAACTGCATGTGCCACAGAGACCTGCAAACAGAGAACGAACATGCATGAGACATACAGCCAGCTCTGGGCCAAGCGCTGTATGCAGTGTATTGCACACCCAAGCCAATCAATAGGTCAACCCTCAGTGGAATGTGACACAGCAATCAGGCACACTGTCCTGCAGTATGCATCATCATCCACCCCGCACCTTGTGTTCTCCAGGTCTTCTTCTGCCTCATTGATGCTTCCCTCCAAACTCTGAATCTCTCTCTCATAGCTCTCCAACATCTCAGTCAACATGCGCACCTGCTGCTCACTGCTCACAGCCTGTGGAGCGACAGGAACCCAGGTGTGTGGGTGGTGTGCTGACATACCCAGCACGCTAGTGTGACACGCGTGGAAGCAGGTTGAAACAGCAAAGCATCAAACTTGTATGTCATGCATGACTGTGCACAGTATGTCAAACAAGATGGTGTATGTGACAACAATACTGGGTTATGATTATGACGCTCACGTTGTTCTTGGTGATGTTTCCTGCTCCTCCTGCTGCTGGGCTGTACGCCACACCGTTTGAGTCATGATACCGACCAACACCAACACCAGGGCTGATGTCACGAGCAGAGACATGAAGTGACACCAGCAACAGCAACACAGGTAGGTCAGTGACGACCAAGCAGTAAGCAGCTGCTGTGAATATACGGTGCGTCTTCTCATTCTATGACAAGGCTGCCAGGCGAAAGCACCCATAGACTTTGACCAATTTCAGCATCCGTCCTGCAAGGCCAGCTAGGGCAACATGCCACCCTGCTGGTGAACACATTGACTGTGCTGTACAATCCACACCACCCCTGCTTCATCACCACCTTGACACCATAAGCACCTACATCAACGGTTGATGTACCTCACCTGTGATGCTGCAGCTCAATGGGGCTCCAAGCCACATGTTGCCGCTGTTGCACATGCCACGACAGACACAACTCCTGAAGGGTTTCATCGTCCTCAAGGGCCTGCCAGACACATGAGGACACAGCATCCAGACACAACTGAAAGTAGTAGCACAGGAGCAACAGCAAGGTGCTGAACAAGTTCAGCACTTGAAAAAGAAGCACCTGCCAACGATCACTAATAGAACTGAAAGGCTGTTTGTCAGCGATCTCGTGCAACAGCAGTACACTGCCGACACGCAGCACTCTGGGAGACCTCACTGTCTTTGCATATCTATCACTCACTGTTTGTATTGCTGCACATGTTTCCTTGACATCATTCTTCAGCGCACTCAGGAACTTCTGTATGGGTATGAGCTGATGCGCCTTGTCTATCGCCCCCTGCACCTGCCCAGGCTGCCTGATGTCACCCGCAATGGACTCAAGCATCCAGTTCAGGTGCTGAACCTTCGTGTAGAAGTACTCTGCAGGAATACATGACAAGCATGAAGCACACTATGTGCGACATCTGTGAGTTGGCATGGAGTAGCTTGAGGCAACAGGCAACGGTCCTGTTCTTGTATCATGCATGCCAGTGCATACTGTTGTCACCACCGCCACCAGTACCACCCACAATACCAGCACCGCTTGCTACTACTGCTGTCACCACCAGCTCACCTGTTGTGGCATCCAGCAGCACCTCCAGCACCAACATCTCAAACGGAACATCCTTCAGGTCACTCCCTGAGGCACTCACACCACCACCAGCAGGTTGATGACGACCAGCAGCAGCACCCCCAGGACTCCGCCCAGTAACACCCCTGCCACCACCAGCAGCGACAGCAGCACCAGGTTTTGTCACCACGCCCAGCTGCTGCGGCGGCTGTTGCTGACCGCTGAAAGACTCCTGCAGTGGTCCACGCTGCTGCTGCTGACTGGATGGCGAGTATGTGACCCTGCTGCTCCTGTATCCTGTAGGGAGCTGACTGCTGCGTGTGTGTTTGGACAACAGGTCTGCTGCTGATGCTGCTCTCTTGCATGAGTCCAGTCCCAGGGGGTCTGCTGTCATGATTGACTTGTACTGCTCGTTCTGATGCTGCCAGAGTTTGATGGCCATCAGGCGCTGGTCATTGGCGGCAAGGATGGCCTGGGCGATCTTCTGCGTGTCCTTCTGACGCCTGAGTAGTAGTGACGGCACACAGAAGACTATATTGGTGGCACAGATGAGCCGGGTCGAGAGACTGACAGACAGATGAGTCAAATCCCGGGCTGGGGTGGTGATCCTCCATCAATCAAACTTGTGGGCAAGTGCCTAGGGCCAAGTGGTGGCAAGTCTCCAGCTGCTGTGTGAGTAGCAGCAAGAGAACCCTGATTGCTGCCACCACTTCTTACTGACGGATACTTGAGCATGCTGCGCCCGGTGTAACCAAAGATACACCATTAGCTGCTGATGTACAACCTGGGAGTCTCCCCACCTGCTCTTGATGAGTATGGCCCTCTCTGAAGTGATGATGGCCTTCACCACCTCGGTCTTCACAAGTATCTTGCCATCATGGACAGTGATGGTGGCACGCTGTGAGCATGCATCACACAGGACATCAGGTCAGGATGCTGTCACCTCAACATGCAGTGCGTCTGTTGTTCCTGGTGTACCAGACACAACAGCATGCCTTGTGTCTGTGCAGTCCACCAAAACCATCATGAAGAGTGTCTGTAAGCAGTAGTCCTGGCCAGGTGCATACTCTGCTTGCTGTGCAACGGTGAGCTTCTTGCTGACGACTGCCAACTTCACCCACTGCTGCAGCATGCTTTGCTACCACTGCTGCTTCTGCTTCTGATTCTGTTGCTACTGCCACCACCACTGCTGCTGCTGCTGCTCACCTGTGGTGCTGCCAGTCTGCTGAGGGGTGCAAAGAGTGTAACATCCCTGGGGTGCAGCCCCAGCTCATTGGGGGTGCGCTCACGGTACTCCTCGATAGCAGTGCCACTCGCATGAAACTCTATGACCTGAGAGCAGCAGCAGGCACAACAAGCCGCCTTCAGGCAATGACAGTGTCAGGGACCACGATGTACGTTACAGGATAGGTACGTTCACTACTATGCAACCACCATTTACACTCAATGAAGCATCAGGTTGTCGTCAAGATGCTGCATCATGTTTTATGCAAGACACCTGAGCAGCTGCACTCCTGTTGCAGTTGTACATGTCACAATGAACTCGTGTGAGCTTGTGAGGAGTTGGTAGTGGAGCAACGCACCTG
>JARWLF010000869.1:0-12483 GCA_029853055.1 Scenedesmus sp. KT-U | reverse complement strand
CATGACGAAAGGGCGACAGGCATGATCGAAGCGGCGATGATCTGGAACGAGCCCAACAACAAGTCGCATTGGGACCTCGAGCTCGATCCCGATTTCAAGCTCTTCGCCGAGATGGCGATCGAGGCCGCCTGCGCGATCCGCGCGGTGGAGCCGCGCATCCCGCGCGTGTTGGGCGGCATGTCGCCGATCGATCCGAACTTCGTGCGGAACCTCGCCGCGCGCGGCGTCCTCGACCATGTCGAGGCGATCGCGGTGCACGGCTTCCCGCTCGATTGGAACCTGTGGCCGATCGCGGCCTGGCCCGACAAGATCGCCGAGATCCGCGCCGTCACCCGGCTGCCGGTCTGGGTCAGCGAGGTCGGCGTGTCGAGTTTCGGGGCCGAGGAGGTGCAGGATTGGGGGCTGTCGCGCACGCACGAGCTGTTGCGCGGGCTCGTGCCGCGGGTGCACTGGTACTCGCTCTTCGACCTGCCGCAATCCTGGGGCGCGACGACGCGCCACCGCGAGGCGGAGGGCTCCTCCTATTACCGCCATTTCTACATGGGGCTGATCCGCGAGGACGGCACGCCCAAGCCCGCGCTCGCCACATTCGGCGATTGCGCGCCGGAATTCGGCCTGTGCCAATGGTTCCACTTCGAGGACCATCGCCTCGAGGAGGCGGTCGCCTGGATGCGCCGGCTCGGCGTGCGCCGCCTGCGCACCGGCCTCTCCTGGGCCGACAGCTTTCGCCCCAACGCGCTCGCCTGGTTCGACCGGATGATGGACGCGCTCGCGGAGTTCGACGTCACCGTCACCTTCTGCTTCACCCCCGAGCATCTCGGCCTCGCCCCCCACCACACGAGCCCGCCGCGGGACAATGCCGAGTTCGGCAATTTCTGCGCCTGGATGACCGAGCGCTACGCAGCCCGCACGGGCCTCGTCCCCGCGATCCCGATGCGCGCGGAGGTCGGGTGAGGCGCGAGACCGTGTGAGGCAGCCACGAAAACTTCAATCTTGCGTAGCGGTTCTCCACCAACGCTGCGAACCTCTCGCATGTTCGCGCCGCCCCATTAGCCGAAATGCAATAAAAGGCCATTAGATTGCATTGTGGGCAATGCAAAATAAGGCCTCTTTCCCATGCGTTCGAAATTCGCGGCGGCCATCCTGTTGGCCGCCACCCTTGCCGCCTGCGATCTCGACTCGGTGCCGACCGGCGATCCCGTCGCGGACAGGCAGCCGGAGCCACGCGGCTTTGTCTACAACGCCGATGCCATGTCCTTGAACGAGGACGATTTCGTCTGGGCTCAGCAGGGACTATCCGGCTATCGGCGCACGAGCGCCTCCGATTATCCGGCCAGCGTCGGTCGACTCGCGGAAGCGGGCTGCCGCTTCCCCGCACCAGCCGCCGGGGAACGCGTGCTGCACGCTCACATCGAGACCGGTGTGGCGCCGTCGCCGATCTGGTGGGTGTCCGAAGACGAAATTCCCCGGCGCGCACAGAGAATCATCTCCGGGCACGTGCAGCAGCTGAGCCGGGGGCTGCTCACGGGGATGGCACACGCGACGATCGATCGGATGCCCGTCGTCAATGTCGTCGTCACCGAGAGGAATGGGCCTGTCTATCTGGTCTTGAGCTCGGAAAAGAGCGTCGTCTGGAATATTCAGGCGCATCCCGAGGTGCAGATCACCCGCATCGCCGTGATCAGCGGCAATGCCGCCGGTGTTGCCAACGCACCCGCGAGCGCACATGTGTCGGCACTCGCGGGCGCCGCGGCGGCGCGCTGCGGCGCCTATCCGCATCGAATGCCCCGCGACGACTGGCGCTTCATCGTCAATGCACGCGCGGCCGGAGCGGCCGTCTCTCTCGACGATATCATCCGCCAGAACCGCCGCGATGCGTCGGCCTACCTACAATGGCTGCGGGAGAATTTCGGCTCCCAGATCGACGCGCGCTCCGCCGGAGCGCTCGCCGTCGGCAACGTGCTGCTCGGTCCCCTCCCGAGCGAACCGCAGGCGCGTGTGCCCTACCGGTCTCTGGCCGGCGCCGATCTACAGGTCACGCGGCGAGGCCATTTCTTCCCCGGCGGCAGAAAGCAATACGAAGCGGGAACGCTCGCTCTCGTGTCCGACGCTCTCGCGCGCTCTGGAGGTACTCACATCGTCGACTTTCTCAGAGGTGCCGGATCATGAGAATCGAACGGATCGTCTCGCTCATCGGCGGTTTCTTCTTCCTTCTGTTCACGGTGGGCATGTACCAGTACGGCAACTCTTTCATGTTGGCGGTGAATCCGCTGGACCCGTTGCGGAACGCCGCGGTGCCGATCGTGGGGCACAAGGGCGATCATCGTGGCTTCCAACCCGGCTATCTCGAGATGGCGAGCCACGGGGAGATGGCGATCGGGCGCACTGTGCAGGTCGACGCGCTCGTTCCGGTGCGGGCCCTCGTCGCTCGGGGCGATTCCCTGCCGCGCCGCGAGGATCTCCCGCTTTTCGCGAGCGCACGCGCGGCGGTCTATGCCCAGGACGAATGCGCGCGACTGATGGAGGTGTTGGCCGCGCAGTGCGAGGTCCGTGAGGCACGCGCAACGGCGGAGAACGACCACGTCTCGATCCGCATGACGCTCGCCTTCGTCGAGAAAGACCCGTTCGGCCGGATCGACGGCGCCGCGCAGCGGGTCTACGCCCGCTCGAGTCGGACCTTCGCCCCCATGGCTCGCAACGTTCCGGTCTCCCAGGCCGAGCGTGAGCGCATGCGCCTCTACCGCCTCGCGGTGGACGGCTGCCGCGAGATCCGCAGGCGCGAGCACAATTGCTCGATCGTCGGGTTGCGCATCGTCGGCCGGAAAATGCACGCACACGGCATCGAGATGGACGCGACCGTCGATTACGGTTTCCTCGTCGCTCGCAACTGACCTCGCCCGTGCTCCGGAGCGGAGACGGATCGCCGGGCGCGACCCTCGCAGCGTGGCGAGGTGGCGGGGCCGCTCGCGCCCCCTCCCCTCACCCGGCGAGCGCCGCGTGCGGGTCCGTCTCCGCGCGCATCCAATAGGCGGAGACGGGGGCGGGGACGCGGGTGTCGCCGGTCTCGAGGAAGGCGCGCAACGCGTAGAGGTGGCGGCGCAGGCGGCGGTGGACGCGCTCGGATTGCGTGTCGTCGCAGGTCGCGAGCGCCTCCGCCTCCGCCGCCGCGAGCACGATCGCGAAGAGCGCCCCCTCGCGCGAGGTCGGCCGGTGGTCGCAGGCCCGCGCGGCGAGGTGCTCCAGCGTCGCCGAAATCTCCTCCACCGCCCGCCGCGCCGCCCCCACCCGCCACGCCTCCACCGCATCCCGCATCGCGACGTCCGCCGCCGACCGCCGCTCGATGAGAACGAGCGCCTCCGCGAGGAGGGCGGCAAGCGGGCAGGCGGGGGTGGAATCGTGTGGGGACAAGGGCGTGGCTCCCGTTGATGGGGTCAGGTGATGCGAATAGTCTCGCCCGAGCGGATCGCCGGGATGCGCTCATATCTACCAGATGAGCGAAATTAGCGCAAGATGCCTCCGCTTCCTCCCCGCATCACCAGCGAGCAGATGCGCGCCGCCCGCGGCCTGCTGCGCTGGAGCCAGCACGACCTCGCCACCCAATCCGGCGTCTCCGTCGCCACCATCAAGCGCATGGAAGCCGAGACCGGCCCGCTCGGCGGCTATCAGATGACGGCGAACACCCTGCGGCGGACGTTCGAGGATGCGGGGGTGGAGTTCATCGGGGAGAACGGGGGTGGGGTGGGGGTGCGGTTTCGGGAGAGGGGTACCTAGTCAAGTTGACGGATTTTAGCTCATTCGGGCCAAATGAGGGTATCGTCGTGTCCCAGCCTGTGGCGCTCGCTGCGACACTGAAAATTTTCAAAGCTCGTTTGTAATGCCTCGCTATGCATTCCAGTACGTCCGTCGCTGGCAGTGGCTCGACTTCCAAGTGCCTTGCATACCGATAAAGCCCACTACACCCAGAGACTTTCTGCAAGGTTCCCATCTCCTCACCGGCCTTTGTTCCGTAAGGTGATTTGTGAACGAACCTGTTGCGCAGAACGCTGAGTTCCGACAGCCACTCGCCTGCCTCCCACCGATCTGATTTCGAAGAAGGAATAATGAAGGCATTCTTTTTGCACGAACTCAAAATCTGATCGCCATCGACGTGCCCATCCCTGATATTCAAAATGAGGCGCCCCATTGAATCGTTCTTTTCTACGCCGCCTTGGAGCGCCTTACCAAGTCGGAGCGCAATCAAGGCCGCCAGATAGTCACGAGCCGCACCGAGGTGCACAAAAAACGAATGTACGTGGGCGTAGAGGTTTATGTCTCGCGCCGAACCAAATCGATTCCCATCCACGCTGCCGCGAAACAGAGCATTCTGCAATTCCTCACAGTAATACTCACAAATCGCCTCTATAGCGACGTCTGCGTTACGCAACTCAATCGAAATAAACCTGGCGGTGGCAATCTCTTCAATTGACCCCTGCGCGTTAGAGTTTGGACTGACTTTCGCTAGATTTGACGAGATATTACTCCAAATGTCAGACGCGCTTATAGCGCCTTTAGCGTTCTCACCGACAACAGGTCGCCAAAAACCGTAATACTCTCCATCTATCCATCTTACATGTTGAAATCCTACAGCTTCAAGATTGGCGATCCTGGCCAGTTGATAAAGATCAGGCTTGGTGGCCCCGGCCCTCGCCACTACTGCGCCAGCCTCAATGAATGAGTCGATTACCCAATGATCGCGAGGTTCGTCGACCAAGCTCGCTCGCACCCCTCCAGTGAAATACACGCAAAGAGAGGCGCCATCTTTGAGGCGTTGGATGGGGATAGATCTTTGGCCCGGTAGGAACAACGTGCCTTCCTCGACTCGCTCAAAACAGAATTTCTGCAAGAATTTAAGCTAGATCTTTGGTTTACCCAAACCTCCGCCGCGCACTCGCCGTATGCTCCTTCAAAATCATCCCCGTCTCCGGGTCCACCTCCTTCATCAGCACGTCGTACCCCCACAGATCCGCCAGGTGCTGCAGCGTCCGGCGGGCGTCGGTCTCCTCCAATGTGATGCGGTTCAGGACGTTGTGTTGGACGATGAGGCGGCGGTCGCCGGCGAGGTCGACGTCGACGATCTGGATGTCGAGGTCGAGATAGGCGACGTCGTATTGGCGGGCGAGTGCGCGGCGCAGGCGCCGGTAGCCGCGTTCGTCGTGGATGGCCTCGACGTGGAGTTCGGGCTCGTCCTCGTCGTCGACGACGTGGAACAGCTTGAAGTGGCGCATCAGGCGCGGTGAGAGATATTGCAGGATGAAGCTCTCGTCGCGGTAATTCGCCCACACGTCGCGCAGGACCGCCATCGCGTCGCCCGTGCCGGCGATGTCGGGGAACCACTCGCGGTCCTCTTGCGACGGGTCGGTGACGATGCGCTCGATGTCCTGCATCATGGCGAAGCCGAGCGCATAGGGGTTGAAGCCGGAGAAATGCGCCTGCTCGAAGGTCGGCTGGTAGACGACGTTCGTGTGCGAGCGCAGGAATTCGAGCATCGCGCCGTCGGAGATGCGGCCCTCTTCGTGGAGCCGCGTCATGATCTTGTAATGAACGAAGGTGGCGCAGCCCTCGTTCATCACCTTGGTCTGGCCCTGCGGATAGAAATATTGCGCGATCAGGCGCACGATGCGCAGGATCTCGCGCTGCCAGGGGGCGAGCTTGGGCGCGGTCTTCTCGAGGAAATAGAGCAGGTTTTCCTGCGGCAATTGCAAAAGCGCGCGCCGGCGCATCAGGTCGCCGTCGTCGGGCGTCGAGCGCTCCTTGACGGGCACGGTGCGCCACAGGTCGTTGTACATCTGCTCCTCGTGGAGCCGCCGCTCGTGCTCGCGCCGCTCCTCCGAGCGCAGATCCGGCCGCGCCTTTCGCGGATAGCGGTGGACGGCCTGGCCCATCAGCGCGTGCGCGGCGTCGAGCACCTGCTCGACCGGCCCGTGGCCGTAGCGCTCCTCGCAATCGGAGATGAAGCCCTTGGCGAATTCGAGATAATCGAGGATGCCGTCGGCATCGGTCCATTGCTTGAAGAGGTAGTTGTTCTTGAAGAAATGGTTGTGGCCGAAAGCCGCGTGCGCGATGACGAGCGCCTGCATCGTCGCCGTGTTCTCCTCCATGATATAGGAGATGCACGGGTTCGAGTTGATGACGATCTCGTAGGCGAGCCCCCGCATGCCCTTGCGATAGGAAGCCTCGTGCGCGGCGAAATGCTTGCCGAAGGACCAGTGCTTGTAGAAGAGCGGCATGCCGATCGAGGAATAGGCGTCGAGCATCTGCTCGGCCGTGATCACCTCGATCTGGTTCGGATAGACGTCGAGCCCAAGCTCCTGGATGCCGATCTCCTCGATCGCGTCGTACATCCGCTGGACGGTCGCGAAATCCCAGTCCGCCCCCTCGAACAGGAGGCCGCCGCCACCGCTGGTCGCGGGGGTGACGAGGGGAGGACGGTCGCGGGTCACGAGGGACATGGGTTTCCTCCGCGGCCGATCAGGCCGTGCGCGCGTCGCTCTTCTTCGAGAAGAGCTCGCGGAAGACGGGGTAGATGTCGCGGCGGTGGCGGACCTTGCGCATCGCGATCTGGGCGCCGGCCGTGCGGGCGAGATCGTAGGTGCGCCACAGATCCGATTGCCGATAGCCGAAGCCCATCGGGCTGTCGTCCTCGCGGCCGACCTCGAGATAGGCGAAATACTGGCAGGCCGGCAGGATCTCCTGCGTGAGGAGGTGCGCCGTCTTGGCATTGTCCGACGAGGTGTTGTCGCCGTCGGACGCCTGCGCGGCGTAGATGTTCCAGTCCTCCGGCCGATAGCGCTCGCGCATGACGCGGATCATCTCCTCGAGCGCGGTCGAGACGACCGTGCCGCCGGTCTCGGGGGAATAGAAGAACGTCTCCTCGTCGACCTCGGACGCCTCGTGCGTGTGGCGGATGAACACGATCTCCACGTGTTTGTAGCGCCGCTTGAGGAAGAGGTAGAGCAGCGTGAAGAAGCGCTTGGCCAGATCCTTCATGTGCTCGGTCATCGAGCCCGAGACGTCCATGAGGCAGAACATCACCGCCTGCGCGACCGGCCGCGGCGTCGCCTCCGAGCGGCGATAGCGCAGGTCGATCGGGTCGATCCAGGGGATCGCGCGCGTGCGCGTGCGCATCCGGGCGAGCTCCTCGCGCGCCTCCTCCAGCCGGACGGGATCGTCCCCCTCCCGCTCGAGCGCCTCGATCTCCGCCTCGAGCGCGGCGATCGCGTCCGCCCGCGGGCGGCGCAGCGCGATGCGGCGCGACAGGGAGTTGCGCATCGTGCGCGTCACCGCGAGATTGGCCGGCGAGCCGGTCACCGAGAAGCCGGCGCGCCGCCAGCTCACCTGCTCGGTCGTCGCGAGCTTGCGCTTGGCGAGATCGGGGAGCTCCAGATCCTCGAGGAAGAGGTCGACGAATTCCTCGTGGGAGAGCGCGAAGCGGAAATCGTCCTCGCCCTCGCCGCCCGGCGAGCCCTGAGAGCCGCCGCCGCCGGCCCCGCCGGGCGGGCGCGGGATGCGCTCGCCCTCCACATAGTCCTTGTTGCCGGGCAACAGGTGGTCGCGAATGCCACCCTCGGAGGAGCGGCGCAGACGCGGCTCGCGCACCCCGTCGAGCGGGATCGAGACCTCCCCGCCCGCCTCGAGATCCTTGATGCTGCGCTCCTTCGAGCTCTCGCGAACGGCCCGCTTCACCAAAGCCTTCGCCCGGCGCAGAAAGCGCTGGCGGTTCGCGAGACTCTTGCCGCCCGGATTGAGGCGGCGGTCGACGATATACATCAAGGCGCCTCTTCGCTCGCGGGCCTCCCGATCAGCCCGCCTGCTTCACGCGCATGTACCATTCCACCAGGCGTCGTACCTGGCGCTCCGTGTAGCCGCGCTCGGTCATGCGGTCCACGAAATCGGAATGCTTCTTCTCGGTCTCCGAATCCTTCTTGGAGCCGAAGGAGATCACCGGCAGCAGCTCCTCCACCTGGCTGAACATGCGCCGCTCGATGACTTCGCGCAACTTCTCGTACGAGGTCCAGGACGGGTTCTTGCCGCCGTGGCTCGCCCGCGAGCGCAGAGCGAACTTCACCACCTCGTTGCGGAAATCCTTCGGGTTGGCGATGCCCGCCGGCTTCTCGATCTTCGTCAGCTCCTGGTTGAGGAGCTCGCGATTGAGCAGCTGGCCGGTGTCCGGATCCTTGAAGTCCTGGTCCTCGATCCAGGCATCCGCATAGTCGACATAGCGGTCGAACAGGTTCTGCCCGTAATCGTGGTAGGATTCGAGATAGGCCTTCTGGATCTCGTTGCCGATGAACTCGGCGTAGCGCGGCGCGAGCTCGGCCTTGATGAACTCGATATAGCGCTTCTCCGTCTCGTCCGGCAATTGCTCGCGGCGCACCGTCTGTTCGAGCACGTACATGAGGTGCACCGGATCGGCGGCGATCTCGGTCGTGTCGTGGTTGAATGTCGCGGCGAGCACCTTGAAGGCGAAGCGGGTGGACACGCCGTCCATGCCCTCGTCGACGCCGGCCGCGTCGCGATATTCCTGGATGGAGCGCGCCCGCGGATCGACCTCCTTGAGGCTCTCGCCGTCGTAGACGCGCATCTTGGAATAGATGTTCGAGTTCTCGTGCTCGCGCAGCCGCGAGAGCACCGCGAAGCGCGCGAGCATGTCGAGCGTGCTCGGCGCGCAGGGCGCCTCGGCGAGTTCGGAGGTGCGGATCAGCTTGTCGTAGATCTTCGTCTCCTCGGTGACCCGCAGGCAATAGGGCACCTTGATGACGTAGATGCGATCGATGAAGGCCTCGTTGTTCTTGTTCGTGCGGAAGCTCTGCCACTCGGCTTCGTTCGAATGCGCGAGGATGATGCCCTGGAAGGGGATCGCGCCGATGTTCTCGGTGCCGACGTAATTGCCCTCCTGCGTCGCGGTCAGCAGCGGGTGGAGCATCTTGATCGGCGCCTTGAACATCTCGACGAATTCGAGGACGCCCTGGTTCGCGCGGTTGAGCCCGCCCGAATAGGAATACGCGTCGGGGTCGTTCTGCGAGAGCGTCTCCAGCTTGCGGATGTCGACCTTGCCGACGAGCGAGGAGATGTCCTGGTTGTTCTCGTCGCCGGGCTCGGTCTTGGCGATGGAGATCTGGCGCAGGCGCGAAGGGTTGATCTTCACCACCTTGAAGCGCGAGATGTCGCCGCCGAACTCGTCGAGCCGCTTGAGCGCCCAGGGGCTCATCAGCCCGGTGAGGCGCCGGCGCGGGATGCCGTAGCGATCCTCGATCCCCTCGCCCATCCGCTCGGGGTCGAACAGGCCGAGCGGGCTCTCGAAGACGGGCGAGAGCTCGTTGCCCGCTTTCAGCACGTAGACCGGGTGCACCTCCATCAAGGCCTTGAGCCGCTCGGCGAGCGACGACTTGCCGCCGCCGACGGGCCCGAGCAGGTAGAGGATCTGCTTGCGCTCCTCGAGCCCCTGCGCCGCGTGACGGAAGAAGGACACGATTCGCTCGATCGTCTCCTCCATGCCGTAGAACTCGGCGAAGGCCGGGTAGATGCGGATCGTGCGGTTCATGAAGATGCGCCCGAGCCGCGGGTCCTTCGCGGTGTCGACCATCTCCGGCTCGCCGATCGCCGCGAGGATGCGCTCGGGCGCGCTCGCGTACATCATCGGATCGGATTTGCACCCTTCGAGATAGTCCATCAGGGACATCTCGGTCTCGCGCCGCCGATCGTACATCTGCGCGAAGGTGGTGAAGAGGTCGTCGTTAGGATACATGGCCGCTCGCCTCGCCCCGTCTTCCCAATCTCGATAGTGAACCCCCGAACTGCGCCGAAGGTTGCCGGGAGAATGCGGCCAAGGCTCGACCGTTTGTCGCGCCCCGCCACGGTGCGACAAGCTCGCCGATCCGCTTGGCCACAGCCACACGCGACTCGCTCACATGCGTGAGTGTGACAGAGACCCCGCCGACTTGCATCCGCTTCACAGCGGATGCGGCGATAATGGCCAGGCTCGACACCACCTCCGACATGCTCGCCCCCGTCCAAGCAAGAGGCGTACCCCACGGGCGGTCGCGCCCCGTCGCAATTCGGCTACACTCGCGGGCCAACCCGCACCCCGGCGCGATGGTCTCGCGCCGACGCAGAAGAACGAAAGCCTCCACGTCCCGTCATGCGCGCCGCCGTCACCCCCGTCCTCGCCCTCCTCCTCGCCGTGATCCTGCTCACCGCCGGCTCCGGCCCGCTCGGCACCGTGGTCAGCGTGCGGCTCGAGGCCGCGGAGGCCTCCACCCTCGTGATCGGCCTCGTGATGGCCGCCTATTTCCTGGGCCTGACGCTCGGCTCGCTCCTGTCGTTCAGGGTGGTGAAGGCGGTCGGGCACGTGCGCGCCTTCGCCGCCTTCGCCGCCGTCATGGCGGTGGGCGCGCTCGCCTATCCGATCCTCGTCGATCCCCTCCCCTGGTCGCTCAACCGGCTGATCCAGGGCTTCTGCATGGCCGGCCTGTTCGTGTGCATCGAGAGCTGGCTCAACGATTCGGCGACCGCCGAGAACCGCGGCACGCTGCTCGCGATCTACATGACCTGCCTCTATTTCGCGCAAGGCGCCGGGCAATTCGTGCTGAACGTGCCGGACCCCTCCGGCTACCTCATCTTCGTCCTCGTCGCGATCACGATGACGCTCGCGGTGGTGCCGGTGGCGATGAGCCCGCGCGCGCCGCCGATGCTGCCGAACGTCGTCTCGCTGAGCTTCCGGCGGCTGTGGAACGCCTCGCCGCTCGGCATCTTCGGCTGCCTCTCCTCGGGGCTGATTCTCGGCGCCTTCTACGGGCTCGGGCCGATCTACGCCTCGGGCGCGGGGCTCGACCTGTCGCAGACGGCGACCTTCATGAGCGCGGTGATCTTCGGCGGCGTGCTGCTGCAATGGCCGCTCGGGCGGATCTCGGACCTCTACGACCGCCGCCTGGTCATCGTCGGCGTGATCGTGGCGATGACGGTGGCGAGCCTCGCGATGATCGCCGCGCCCGCGCTCGGCTTCCCCGCGATGGTGGCGCTCGGCGCGCTTTTCGGGGGGATCGGCTTCGTCGCCTATCCCCTGTGCGTCGCGCACACGAACGACCATCTCGAGCGGGAGGAGCGGGTCGGCGCCTCGGGCGGGCTCGTGCTCGCCTATTCGGTGGGCGCGACCGCGGGCCCGCCGCTCGCGGCCGGCGTGATGCAGGGGATCGGCCCGTCGGGCCTGTTCGTGTTCTGCTCGGGCGTCGCGGTCCTGTCGATCGGGTTCTGCGTGTGGCGCCTGCGCGCGCGCGGCCCGGTGCCGGCCGATCGCCAGGGGCCGTTCCAGACTCTGCCGCGCACGACGCCCACCGCCGCCCCGCTCGATCCGCGCGGCGAGGAGGCGGTCGAGACGATCCCCACCTTCTCCCACACGATCGCCGCCTTCACCGCCGACGCGCTCGCCGCCCGCCCCGAGCCGGCGGACCCGGACCAGGGCGAACTCGATTTCGCCGCACCCGGCGAGGACGAATCGCGCCGGGAGGATGCTCCGGCGGCCGCGGGGTCGTAGAGCGCCGCGTCACACGCCTCCGAGCTAGGGGAACCCTCCCCTGCCCGTCATTCCGGGGCGCGAAGCGAGCCCGGAACCCAGATCCACGACGCTGTTTCGAGCGCGCATGCGCGCTCGCTCCGCAACCCAAGCCCCTGGATGCGTCGAAGGACGCAGCCTACAGGCTGCTCATCCGACGTCGGGAGTCTAGGTTCCGGGCTCGCTTCGCGCCCCGGAACGACAGCGTGGAGGGAGCAGGCGAAAGAGCGTAAACCTCTCACCCCTTCGGCAGCATCTCCTTCACGAGCGCGCTCGCGCGGGCGAAGTCCATGCGGCCGGCATAGGTGCCGCGCAGGTGGCCGACGACCTTGCCCATGTCCTTCATGGTGGCGGCCCCGGTCTGCGCGATCGCGTCCTCGACGGCGGCGCGGGTCTCGGCCTCGTCGAGCTGCTCGGGCAGGAAGGAGGCGACGATCTCGGCCTCCTCGCGCTCGGCCGTCGCGAGCTCCTCGCGGCCGTTCTGCGCGTAAACCTCGGCGCTCTCCTGGCGCTGCTTGATCATCTTCTGCAGGAGGCCGAGGATCTCCTCGTCGCTCGCCGCCTCGCGGCCCTCGCCGCGGGCCTCGATGTCCTTGTCCTTGATCGCGGCCTGGATCATGCGCACGGTGCCGAGCTTGCGCTTGTCGCCGGCCTTCATCGCGTCCTTCATCTCGGTCGTGAAGCGCTCGCGCAGCAGCATCTGCATGTGGTGGTCCTCCTCGCTCTGGCGACCCGTTCGCCGTTGACCTTCGCGGCCACAACCCTTAACTCACCGATCGACAGCCGACCCGCGAGACCGACCGCGCGGCCGCCGCCCCGCGCGCCGGCCCGCACATAGCCGAGAACGAACCGATGTCGCAAGCCGATCCGAAGACCGCCTCCGGGTGGGAAGAGCC
>JARWLF010000868.1:0-12485 GCA_029853055.1 Scenedesmus sp. KT-U | reverse complement strand
CCAAATTGTAAGCTGGGATGTGCTGTGAGCCACTTGACAGTGACGGAAGGACTCAGCAAAGACACCTCATGTAACCTGCAGTAGCAATAGAAGGCAGTCGGTCTTATCACCAAAGATAACCGGGTGGATTCATGCTGACCGTATCACACAAGAAGCTTCAGTCCTGTGCTCTGCCGTTTCTTGAGAGCAACAGGTGTGGCAGTGTATTGACTCACTGTTGATGATGCCCACCCAGTAGGGCTGAGCCCTCTCTTCACAACCCTGACAACCCACAGATGAACAGTGAAGGCAAACATCTTGATATGGGATCAACATGACATAGTGTGCAGGACATTTGGTGCTTCCCAACAGGTTCTTGTGCTATGCAACCAGCTTCGATGCAACCAGCGCATTCACTTCACCCACAAAATACCTAGCAATAGCCAAGTTGAGCCGGCGTGGCATACGGCTGTACATCTCCCACAACAACTCCAGCAACATCTCCTGAGCACTCTGTTGCTGATCATCTACAGCCTGCTCTTGTTGCTGCTGCTTCAGTTGCTGCATAAGCCCAAAGAGGTAGGGACTGTAGCGCTCAATCAGAACGTAGCAGTGACTGCATGACTTGGATCCTGCTGCCAGCACTGCTCTCACTACAGCACGGAAGTGTGCTTCAGGACCTTTGAGCTGCTGTGCCATCTGCAAAGCACACAAGCACGTGCAGGAACGGCAATCAGCACATGCCGGCATACACTGTCAAGGTGAGCACAGGATTGACCTGTAGGACCACCTGCTCACAGCTTGCACAGACATGCCTGCAAATACCCTGGTAACCCTGGTAGAAGGTTGAGGGAACACTTGGAGAAGTCTGCAGCAGCAACCAATCTACCTGCTGTTGGTCAATCCACTCCAGCACTTGTTCATACGTGAGGGGCTTGCGCTCAGGTGGTGGTCTGGACTGCATAACACCCAGCAGCTTGCCCGCCCACAACTGCTCAGGGTCCTGCTGCTTCTTGCTGGCCTTATCAGCAGCCACACTCATCACAGCATCTCCATTGGCTTGCTGATGCTGCTCAGACGCTGCTGCTCCTTCCTGTTGTGGCTCCTGCTGCTGCTCATCCTGCTGCATGGCATCAGCTGCATCAGCATCATCACCTGCTCCTGGCTCAGCATCTCCATCTGCTGCTGTATCACGCTCACCATCAGCATCAGCCATCTGCTCATCCTGCTGGTCCTCTGCAGCATCCTGGCCCTCAGGCTCAGCGCTATTCTGCTGCTGTTCAGGTGCAGCTGGCGGTGCTGGTAGTGGCGGGGGTGCTGGAGCAGGAGGATATGGAACAGGTGCAGGGAGTCCTGCAAAGGCTGGCTGCTGTCCTAGAAGAGCCAAGAAGTCTGCAGGTGTCTCCTGCAGCAGCAGCTGATGGTCCCAGCTGGTGAGCTTCACCAGGTCGTGAAGTACAGCTACCAAAAAGCTGCGCTGTGGTCCACCGGGGGGCTGAGACAAACCCATGCGGTACTTGTCCCAGGGCCACCTGCAGACAGAGGAGAATACCAAAGTCAGCGACACAATCACACTGGATAACATTGTAATGCATTTAAACGTCTCACATCAGGCTCCAGCTCATGTTCAAGGTGCTTCCGCATCAGCTGCACAGGCCTCAAGCCTTGACATCAGCCCATCATGGGCCTACTTCAACGAGGAGTTCGAGCATTTTCTCCGCGCAATCTCGACCCCTCCCGTCTTACCTGAAGCTCATGTTTGATATGAAGTGTGCCAGCACATCGGCCAACCTCCCAGCTAGCTCAGGTGCCAAGAACTGCAGTCTGAGGTACAGCTGCCTCACACTGCCTGCAAGGTACCTGGGGAAGACTGGCCTCAACAGAGCAGTGTGGGCAATCAAAGCACTGAAGGCAACCGGGCTCAACCGGGGCAAAGGCAGCCGCAGCAGCTGGGCAAACAGTGTCTCACACAGCAGACCACTGTAGTCATATGGCAGTGGTAGGCTGGAGCACAGCATCTGGGCCAACTCAACCCTGCGATTGGTTGGACAGACGGGTGTACAAGGTTGAGTAATGTTGCATACATACATGCATCAACCCATGTTGGTGTTCGTCAGTATTTCATGTGATGGCTGTAAGATACAGTAAGGCGCTGCAGGACAAAGGTCAATAATCACACCTTTATGCCAAGTATCTGTTCAGCTGAGTCTCTGCATGGACAGTTACCTGTGTGCATCAAAGGCCACCAGCAGGTCAATGATCATTTCCTCAGCCACAAACCTCTCCAGAGGCCCTCGAGTGCCGTCAGTGTACTGAGGCTCAAGGATGCGCATGCCGCCACGAGCAGGGTACCTGCAGTGTTGGGTTGACTACAAAGCATCAGCAAGTGCAGGACCCGACCAGATTTGCAATCATACATCACAGCCAAAGGCCTGACCTGTCAACTCAGGACACAAGCCACTGTCAACCCACACATAATGACTATCTTCAGGCGTGAAGGGATGTCAAACATTACCACTCACCTGTCCTGCAATCTAACAGCCACCTCTGCACGACCAACTGACCCAAGCTGCTCAATGTCAGTAGTAACACCAGGCACTGTCACAGGTAGATTGATGGGAGGTAGCTCCACTGCTTGCCCCTTCAGTTTGCTCTTGAAGGTCGCCAACAGCTCCATCGGTATCCCCTGGATTACAAGCTGCTGCTGCTGTGGCTGCTCATCCTCCTCGTGCTGCGGGGCATCTGGATCATCAGAATCCGCCTGCTGCTGCGGCTGCTGTGAGGCCTGTGACTCCTGCCGCAACACCTGTCAGGACAACGCAACACACTACAAATTACTATCATAACACCTAGCCCTGTGTGCACTAGGGGTGTCTGCACAAGCAACATCATCAACAACAGCATCATGTGTACCATTCATCAAGGCATGTAGCTGCGAGTGTGGTCCTTCAGTGGTCACAGCAGTGCCCCAGCCCCTACCTGTACTGCATGCCACAGCTGCCCAAGGAAGCTTGCACCCCCGCTGTCACTAGCTGCTGCAGCATCATCAGCGCCGTCCGCACCATACATGGGACGCAGCTCTACAGACTCCTGCACACAAGTGACAAAGGTAAACATACATGCAGCCCCCATCAGTGCCCTCAGTGCAGCGCTGTCCATGAGACGTTTGTCAGGATAAGACTGATACGACACTGACTAAAATGCTGTCATGCAGTTGGTTCCATCCAAACTGCTGTACCTGAACAGGTCTGCTGTCCATGTACTGCTGTATCTTCTGCATCAAGCTCTCATGCTCCTCAGCAGCTGCGGTCTTGAGCTGTGGTCCACCCCAGACCAGAGCTCCCAGCACTAGATGCACAAGCTGATCAGACCACGCCTGCCAGGTCAAACCACTGGGATCACGTCCTGCAGGACGATCCAGAGACACTTAGTCAGATATGAGCAGTGCCAGAAGCAATACAGTGACGACCAATGTGCATTGCAAAAGACATGCTGTTGAAACAGGAAGTGCATTGCACAGTGTGTTGGCTGATGGATCACAGTCAGCCACTCATCCCACCTGCTGCTACTTGGCTCATTGCAACATCCACAGTCCTTTCCATGAGCCCCAGGACATCATTGGGATGAAGCACAGCAGCATGTGTCAGACAGGCAAACAAGCGCAACAACAGACGGGGCGCCACCACCTCTCCCGCCTGCAGCTCCTGCTCAAAGCGCTGGCCTGCTGCTGCAACAAAACTGGCTATCCAGTCTGGATTCTCAGCGTTCATCAAGCCTGCAGGACGACACACATGTTTACATACTTGGAACACACACCAACAAGCCCTGAGGTTACCTTGTGTGTGACGGATATTGTGATTGCTGAGCGCTCAAGTAAGCCAGACTACAACAACAAGCCCATCCTGCGTACATCCTCATCTATGCTCGC
The DNA here is from genome assembly GCA_029853055.1 of Scenedesmus sp. KT-U. Taxonomy (NCBI): domain Eukaryota; kingdom Viridiplantae; phylum Chlorophyta; class Chlorophyceae; order Sphaeropleales; family Scenedesmaceae; genus Scenedesmus; species Scenedesmus sp. KT-U. Next base: position 8,578 of record JARWLF010000868.1, on the reverse strand, counting down.
ATTGTGCATGTGTACTCAGCAGAACGTGCACACAGTCAAGTGAGACCTGTTCAACCTGACGCATGTGTTGACGCTTTGCAGGCCCCCAAACAGTCCACAAATAGGCTCACCTAACAGGAGCGCATAGTGCAAAGTCTTGTGCGAGCAGCTGACCACTGCCTCCAGCACAGTGTCAATCAGCTGCAGGAGCAAGAGGAAGAGCAGATGAAGGGATATTAGCTCTAAGCACACTGGGCAGTAGTGAGGCAAGTTGGGTGGTCATCAGTTGCAGCAGCCAATATACCACAAAGTCGTGTGACATTCAATCCCACCTGTGGAGTCTGATGTTTGATTTCTTGCTTGAACGCCCACAGAGCATTGTCTATTGTCTTCTCTGGAGAGTCACCTGCATTTGTTTTGTCACCCTGCAGGCAACGAATTGCACATCTGGTGACCATGAGCATCCTGCAGCCGCCGTACTTGCCAGTTAGATCAGCAGCATGTATCATGTGTTGGATCTGCTTGCAACTGCAGTGACAAACAACAGGTGTGCTGGTTGGGGGCAGGCCACATGTTGTATTGGGCTGCAGCCCTGCAAAACTGACCTCAGACAAAGGCCCAGGTTCTCCTAGCCGCATGAGCCGTTTCACGAACTGTTTTTGAGGGTCGACTGCTTCAGCCTCGTCCCGTCCTCGCTTCTGACCTACAAAGCTTGACTGATAACGCTGCTTCTGCTGCTGTTGCTGATGATGCTGGGGTCTTCGATCATGCCCGCCTCCACCTCGGCCACCTCTTGCCCCACCACCTCTGTAGTTGTCCCTGTCACCGCCACTATTGCGACGATTGTCATAATCTCGCCTGCAGCACAACAGACCAACGTATCTGTTCGTTGACCAAGTGTGCACATGAGCAGTGGGGGATGCCAGATACCCAGGTAGCATACTGTTGTGATGCTCAGCGAAATAGCTGACGAGGGTGCGTTAACACGTAGCAAAGACTCAATCAGAGGCCGTAGTGCAGCGTTGCTGTTCGAAAGGTCTGCGACTCTGTAAACAATGAAGGATCCTGCTGTTACTGTTGCTGCAGTTACTGCTTTGGAAGGACACTCAGGTGGTAGCCAGCTGCTGCCGCATGCAGCAAGGTCCCACAATATCTTTCAAGGGCATCTAGTCATCCACTAAGGCTGCAGGGCATGAAACCCACCTGTAGCCCCCAGAGTTCCTTCGGTTATCTCTGTACCCGCCCCTGCCATGGTCGCCCCTATCATTGCGGTGAGTATATCTATCACTCATTGCCTAGCTTGTCGTATACAATGCTGAAAGCCGGCAGGTCGCTAATCCTTTTTGCAGGCACCAGACATCACCACAGCAGTGAAGTGGCCTGACGCTGTGAGAAGACCCATGACAACACTGATAGATACAGTAGACATGCATACATGTATATCCGTTGCAGGATAACATCAAGGGACAAAGTCTAGCAGTTCAACTCTGCAGAAGAACCCTGCAGGCGGGTGCACACCATGAGTTACATGTGTCTCTCTAGTGTGCGCGTACTGCTCATCAGAGTACCGTAAGTATCCAAGATTGATGCGCAGGCGCTGCAAGCTGGCCGATGCTAGATGCTGTCCATGTTGCATTCAGTCCATGTCACTTTTCTCTGTCAAAAAATTTGCTCGCAGGGATGTAGCCAACCGCCTTTGGCTTTTTAACATAAGTAAGCGCTTACCAGTTGACTTGTGTGTCTGAGTACAAGATGGCGGCTGTGCAGTCTGTTGCATTGCTGATGCTCAGGCCAGCCTAGCTGGCGGTCAGCTGACGGTCAGCTGAGAGCACCACATGCTGTCAGTCCGCCTCTGCTGCAGCCTTACCTGTCTTCATGACCTGAGCAACCAGCTTTGGTTGGTGTTTCTGTGTGTCGGGTAGTTCATTCGTAGCTGGTGTCGCACAAGGTACCGGACCGTTCCGCGCGCTTGCGCAGCTGCAACACCGGGTCAGGACAGAGCATTGATGTTGCCACACAGCACCTCGGGGACGCTAAAGCAGTAAGGATTTATACAATGAAAACCGTTAGTGTGTTCCGTGCCTCAGCAATCTGTATCATAGTAGGGTTTCCCAATTAGTCAGAACATTCCGTTTGTCTCTTTGCCATCGTCGCTCAGAACAAGCACCCAGGCAACCGCTACTTGTGAGACTTGTGGGTCAAAAATCAGCAGCGTGCTGTAGTTCTGCTGCATGCAGGATGGGTGCACTAGCAACAACTGCAAACATGTTTGGCAGAGAGTTTGAGCACATCCTTATTGACGTTGACGACTGCATATACCGCATACATGAAATTCCATTGAATGTGTACAACAATATCACAGGTGAGGGCGAAAGCACGGTCGTGGGGCTGACTAGGTATCTTGGTCACCTCGAAGCTTGCTTATGTGCGTTCGAGCCTGTATGCCGGAAAATTGATAGATATTGTAGGGCAATATATGTGTATCAGCGCAGTGGTGCTCACGTGTACCTCAGGCTACAGTTGGAACAGGGGCAAGGATAAGGGTTGTGCCTGCATTCGTCTGACGCGTCCTAGTGTTTGCTGCCAGGTTATATGAGGGACAAGCTAGGCATACCCCATGCAGAGGTACAGGAACTGGCACGGCAGCTGTACCATGGCTATGGAACCACAATGGCAGGCCTGATGGTGGGTATGTAGGGTGGGGCGCACTGCAGTTTGAGTTACAGTCTGACCTCTGTCATTCACAGGTTCCTTTGCTTAGTTGCTGCGACAAGCATTTTATGTCACCCTTGCTTGGAAAGTATGACTGGTTTCACTGCATGTTATGCCAACAATGCACATCCGCTATGTTATCTGCTGCAGGCAGCTGGCTACAGCGTAGATGTAGATGACTGGCATGCAGCAGTCCATGATACGCTGGCCTATGAGCAGCTACTGCAGGAGGATCCCCAGCTCCGTGATGTGCTGGCAAGGCTCAGACTGCAGAAGCACGTTCTGACCAATGCAGATGCACGTCATGCTGTGAAGGTGTTCAAGCAGCTAGGTGTGAGTGACTGCTTTCAGGTGAGAGCGGTCAACATGACATACAGCACTATCTGTGTCCGAGTAGTTGGTGATCTCCGGCTTATGTGTTGTCATAAGGCCATGATATGTTCTGCACAATGAAGCGCATGTCGTGTCGTCAATAGGCCACATATGTCTATTGGAAGATGACATGTTGGAAGACATCAGTGTGTCATTAACATTGTCCCAAATAACCTCCACTGACGTGTGTGATATGCAGAACGTCTTTTGTTACGAGAATGTTCAAGAACTCGGGCGCGAAGCTGGTTTGATAGATGAGCGGAACCCTGTGCTCTGCAAACCGTCAAAACATGTAAGTTATGGGCAGTAAGAGGATGTTTGAGAATGAGCTTCAGGGCACACCTCACAGACTACTTCCCAGCACCAGCATCGTGCAAAGGGCTTCATGAACATACTCTATGATGCAGCCAGACACTGTGCAGGGGTCCAGCAGTTTCAATAGATTGCCATACATGCATGAACAACCCACCAGGCACCACTGCTTGCTTTGTACAGGTTTATCAGCTGGTCATGCAGCAAGTTGGTGCCCGACCCCACAACACCATATTTATAGATGACAGCCCTCGCAACATAGCAGCAGCACATGAGCTTGGCATATTCACTGTGCTGGTGAGTGACAGCCCTGGAGGCCCTCCCGGTCATCCCCATCATGTGCCTGGTGCTGACCTGGTGGTCAGTCACTTCAGAGAGCTGCCGAATGTGTTGCCAGAGATCTTCAGCAGCCCGTCTCTGCAGCAGCCACACGAAGACGTTCTTGCAGGAGTGCCCATCAAAGTTACAGCATCGTGATCTGTCATTCATAGGAAGAGAGATAGAGAGAGTGGTACTGCTCCCTTTGGAGTGTGTTACTGATTGTACGGCTCCTGCAGGGCAGCTGGGTGTATTGTGTTGTATCAACAGGATCTGTATATGTGTACAAAAGTGTAGTGTACCCTGAAGACTTTGATGGCAGCTCAGAGGAGTGTTGAATGGTTTACCTAGTCTTTATGCTCACTGCAATGTGAGCTACTGGCACAGCAGTTGGTGGTGTTACGAAGTTGAATCAAGCATTGGATGGTTGGTATGCTGTAGTGCTTCTTGTGATCGGTTGCAGGGCGGCTGATCGGGGATACTGTGTTAGTAGCATACATACGATGTTTTTGGATCCATGCTGCAGCAACCAGGAACACTACATGGTGAGGTTTGTAGAGTCGGCACATGGTAGTCACTGGAAAGAGACCTGTCTGTGTTACACAGGCCTTGTGTCAAGCTTGCAATTGAATGTAGGACTACCCCCACTGGGCCCCAGGGCCTGGGTGCAAAGATCAAGCTGAGCTGCTGTCTCATGCTGGTGGTGTTCCAACACCTGGTTGATGGAGAGGGTAACTACTACTGATGCTGGTGACTGACACCTGGCACGGTACCTGACAGGCCTGAAGGGGCCAGCAGGATGAATCATTGCGGCCCTTGCTACAGCGAGTCTTCAAGCGGCTCCTGCCAACGACGGGAAGAATGCACACCGGCACGCCAATGTCATGCAGATGGCGTGACACGTCACTGCGAGTATGTACAGCCTACTCAGACACAGATTCTGTCTTTTTCACAGCTCCCAGCCAGTGGTGGTAGCCCCAGTGCAATGCATGTGAAGGTGACGTGCATTTTAACCCTGATACTTGGACGTTTGCATCTCGTTCAGCTTCTGACTCTGCACTTGGCTCTGTACGGGCTCGAGCAGTCACCTCAGCAGGACGCTTCATATGCTGCCATCGTTGGCTGTGGACCTCTTGCACCCATCGCATACCCATTGCACCTGAGTTGTTTTGTCTTAGGCCATTGTATACTCAAAGGGGTAGGCTATGCACAGCGGCAACTAAAGGGATTTCCCGCGACCTCCAATATGCAAGCTGTCCGGCGTGACAGCAGCTGCAGGGGCTCTTACATAAAGTCTACATGTTGTATGAAATTGACCGGCGGCCGCATTATTCCTGGCTGCACTGCAGCATCTATGTGCTCCCGTCAGTAGGTACAGTGACTACTCGAAAAGCGTCGCGCGGTGCATCAACATGGGCACTTTCAGTGACAGTGACGATGATCTAGAGATCATTGGCGGTGAGTCTGGTGCAGCGCGATGACCCATGATTGTGAGCAGCAGACAGCATCGTTATCAACTGCTCATACCCCATGCTTGCAGTTGTTTCTAGCGCCCAGAAGACTTTTGCAGCGGCAGAAGCGATAGTGCAGCAGATAGACAGTGATGACGACCAGCCGCTAGGAGCTCTGAGGCAGAGTCTACAGAGGGCTGTGAATGATAGTCAACCCAATGCTTCCAGTCAAAAGGTCCAGGAACAGCCACATGGCAACAGCAGATCTCAGGACTCTGTGTTAGACAAGGAGAACATGGCTCATGCAACTACAGCTGCGTCTAGCAAAGACCATGACACAGAGATAGACCTAGACAACTGGGTCATGCAGCCATTGCAGAGGCGCAGGAGACAGCGAACAGCAGCAGGACCATCATCAGCTGTCATGAGGTCTAACAGTCCACAATCAACAAGTGGGGAGCATCGAATACCACCACAGCAGCAGCAGCAGCAGCATGACCCTGTGATAGCAAACAGTCAACCAGGTATCCCAGCTGCTGCCGAGGTCAGCAATGCTAAAAGGCGGCGCAAAACATCTGCTACAAAGATGCCTAGTGCCTTTTTGCTTAACGATGATGACTGCGAAGCAGATCCTTGCTTTGAACCAGAGTCTGCAGCAGCAGCAGCAGCAGCGCCTACAGCAACAGCAGCGCAGAAGCGAGCATCAGGCAGTGGTAGGGGTGGTGGCCGGGTGAAGATCTCAGCAGAGGAGAAAGCAGCGAAGAAGGCTGAAGAAAAAGCTCGTAAGGAAGCAGAGAAGATCGCAGCAAAGGTAAGGATACAGATGCATGGCAAAGCTAATCATCCCAGCAGACAATAAGTGACATCAAGGTAGCATGTATGGTGACAGCACAGCAACCACCTCGTTGCAGCTCACCTGTCGCATACCGCTGTGCTGCAGCTGGCCAAACAAGCTGAAGCTGCGGAAGCCAAGGCAGCCAAGCGCTTTGAAACCTTCCATGCTCGCAAGATGAACGGTAGCTTTCAGGAGTACGAGTCAGTGCTAGTGATGGATCAGACTACAGCAGGAACAGCAATGGGCCTGGCGATAGCAGCTGAACTGGATAGACGGAAGACCATTGCTTGGCAGGTAGGCAGGTGGCTTGGCATGTTCGCAAGGAGCTTGTAGGTTGTCCTTTGAGCAGTGTGTTTCAAAACCATGGGCAAGAGTGAGATCACCTGTGGTAGCATAGAAGCTTGCATGTATTGGGTGTTCCCCACACTGCTTTATCACCCCTGAGCCAACAACTTTCACATCATGGGCTGCTTGTAACCTCGAAGGTTTTGGGTGTGAACAGACTTTGCTGCTGTGGTTCAGGTTGTGGGCACTCTACCTCTTAGCAACAACTGGTCTGGCTGCTGTACTTTCTGCTTCAAGAGGCGCAAACTGTCAGAAGCTGATGAACATATGATCAAAACAGTAAGGATTGCGCCAACAACCAATCAGTCCTTGCATTGCAATGGCTTCTTTTTGCTGTTGTAGTGTAATTGTGCCAGAGGCAATGACTGCAGCCATACTTCTGACACCCATGTAAACCACAACAATATGCTGTTGAATGATCCCTGTTTCTGCTGCCACTGTGCGCTAAATCCTACACAGGCTTCCACCAGCAGAGTGGATGAATTTGTTGCAGATGTTGCTCCCCCGTATGTACAGCTTGTGTTCCATGAGCCGAGCTCATTTGTGTCAGAACTACAGCGCGACAAACTGTCGGGTCTGTTTGACTCAGTACAGGCAGCCCACCCTGACTGCACACTAGGGGTGGTGGTGCTGGGGCTCAAGCCTTATGTACAGCGCTTGGATAACCAGCAGATGAGACAGGTATGGTCTAGTTGTCTGCAGTGGACCTGAGGTAAACTTGTTGTGCGGTAAGGCTGAACTTCAGCAGTTCGATGGCTACACCCAAGCACAGTGAAGTGGTTGACAGCAGTTGCCTCTGTACATCCTGCTCGTTGCAGTGCACATGATACAACTTGATACTCGGTGCTTAAGTAACAGGATCATGTGTATATGTTCTTTCACTCAATGCCTGGTCCAGGGTATAGCCAGCCACCTTGACTGGCGGCGAGTCAGCAGCTTACTGCTTGGGCTCCACTTGTCAACACCTGGCTTGCAGCTCAGACTGCTCAGCAAGCAGGAAGATGCAGCAACACACGTCATCAACACAGCCAGGGTGAGAGACAGCTACGTCACCAGCATGCTGGGAAAGTGCTCTCCTGCTGTTGGCCTGCTGTGCTCAATTCTGCTGTTTGTAGATGCTCAGCTGCAACACAATTGTCCTGCATTACACTGCATGTGATATGTTTGTTGACAATATGTTGCACTACTACGTTCGTCATCAAGCTGTTTGGTGTTTTGATGCTTCAGGTGCTAGGTCAGCAGCCGTATTCTGTTGAGAACCAGCTTGAGGCGTGTGGCGGTGCAGGACCCGGGGCAGCCAGTAAGGCAGCAGCAGCCAACATGACAGCAGACCTGGGGCCAGCTACCTGTGAGTTTGCAGTCAACACACTGGGGAAAATGCATGGCATGGGAGGAAACAAGGCCTGGGTAAGAGTGCTGCTTGGAAGGTGTGAGCCTGTGCTACAGCAGTGGTTAAATTCTTTCCTTGTGCACCATGATGAACATGAGTGTGTTGGCATCATCCTGTCTGCAAGGCTGTTTGGATACACCCACATATGTCCTGTTTCTTGTGACAAAGTGTCCGACAAATCCCAGAAGACATAATCTTAGTTATGATGACAGGCTGTCGTCATGCTATGATCCTGGCATGCGTTGCAGGCTGTGGCCAAGGCATATCCCAGTTTTGGAGCTCTGATAGCAGGCTTTCAGCGAGCGGCTGCTTCGTAAGTGCGCTTCCACTTGATGGATATTGCAACCGAGTGGTGGCTGCCTTTGTTGATTGCTGCGCCTTCGCCTCCAAGTGCTGCTCAGCAGATGACTGCTGTTTACTGATTTCACGCAATCAGCTGTCGTCATCCATATTCAAAGTTAAGCATCCAGAACATCAGGATTCTGAATTCTATGTCCAACACAGTATTCTCTGCCAAAGAATTGGCCTTAGTTACACCTATTTGCCCTGACTGTGTAGTCTGCCTCTGTCTGGTTGTAAGTCACTCACAGCAAAAGTACCCCCTTGTGTGTTGTGCTGCAGTCCTGGTGGTGTTGCTCCTGACCTGCTCTTAGCAGACCTGATGGAACCAGCAGCAGGCAAGGCCAAGCCCAGACGAGTGGGACCAGCTATGAGCAGAAGACTGCGCCTGCTGCTTACGTGTGAAGATCCTGATGCAATAGTGGAAGGAGACGGGGATGGGCCAGGAGATTGAGCAGGCACTGGTGCACACCAGTGACAGCCAGCATGCTGTTAGCTGTCACACTGCATCAGAGTTCATATAAT
>JARWLF010000867.1:0-12493 GCA_029853055.1 Scenedesmus sp. KT-U | reverse complement strand
ATCGACCCGGTCGGCGCCTGCGTCGGCATGCGCGGCAGCCGCGTCCAGGCCGTGGTGGGTGAGCTGCAGGGGGAGAAGATCGACATCATCCCCTGGAACCGCGATCCGGCCACGTTCGTCGTCAATGCGCTGGCCCCGGCCGAGGTGGCCAAGGTCGTGCTGGACGAGGAGACGGGCAAGATCGAGGTGGTGGTGCCCGACGACCAGCTGTCGCTGGCCATCGGCCGCCGCGGCCAGAATGTCCGCCTCGCCTCCATGCTGACGGGCTGGGACATCGACATCATGACCGAGGCCGAGGAGCGTGAGCGCCGGCAGGCCGAGATCACGTCGCGGTCGCAGCTGTTCATGGAAGCCCTGGACGTGGACGACATGATCGCCCAACTGCTGGTCCAGGAGGGGTTCACCTCGGTGGACGAGATCGCCTTCGTCGACCTGTCCGAGCTGACCGCCATCGAGGCGTTCGACGAGGATGTGGCGGCCGAGCTGCAGGCGCGTGCCCAGAACTTCCTGCAGGAGCAGAACGAGAAGCTGGAAGCGCGCCGGCGTGAGCTGGGCGTGGAGGACGAGGTGGCCTCGCACGAGGCGCTGACGCCGGCCATGCTGGTGAAGCTGGGTGAGGCCGGGGTGAAGACCCTGGACGATCTGGCCGATCTGGCCGGTGACGAGCTGGTGGAGATCGTCGGCAAGGACGCGATGACGCTGGACGAGGCCAATGAGCTGATCATGGCCTGCCGCGCCCATTGGTTCGCCGACGAGGCCGGCCAGACCGGTGACGAGGCCGGCGCCTGAGCCGGCGCTGGAGGGGTGTGGTGACGAACGGGTCCGGGGGGGACAGCCGGGAGGGAGACCTTCCGGAGAGGGGGGAGACGGGGCCGGCGGGCGCACATCCGCCGGAAGCCATCGCCCCCATTCCGCCGGAGGCGATCGCGCCCATTCCGCCGGAGGCGGTCGCGGACGAGCCGGAGGTCCTGGGTGGACGCAACGGATCGCTGCGCCGCTGCATCGTCACCGGCACGGTCCAGCGCAAGGACCGGATGGTACGGTTCGTGGTGGGTCCGGACGGGGCGGTCGTCCCCGACCTGGAGGAAACCCTGCCCGGACGTGGGCTGTGGTTGACGGCGGAGGGCGAACTGGTTGAAAAGGCGGTCGCGAAGAACGCTTTTTCCCGGGCCGCCCGCCGGAAGGTGGAGGTGGCACCGGACCTGAGGGACCGGCTGGCCGCCCTGATGCGGCGGCGGTCGCTGGACCTGGTGGGTCTGGCGGCACGCGGCGGCGGGGCGGTTGCCGGGTTCGAGAAGGTGCGGGACGCGCTGAAATCGGGGCGCCTGAACAAGGGTGTTCCCGGCGTGTGGCTGGAGGCGCAGGACGGTGCCGCCGACGGCCGACGCAAACTGTCGCCGCTGGCGGGTGCCCGCGGGCTGGCCCCGGTCGATCTGTTCGACCGCGCGGAGCTGGGCCGGGCGCTGGGCCGGGAGGAGGCGGTGCATGTGCTGCTGGCGGACGGCCCCCTGGCCGGTCGCCTGCGGCGCGACCTACGGCGGCTGGCCCTGACACTGGGCCGGGCGCCGGACGAGATTTCCCGGGACTGACAGGTCGCGGGACGACGAGGTTCCCCACGGACTGGCCTGGCCGGCCGCGGGGAAGGTTTCAGCCCGGTGTGGACCGGCCGGGCGCGGGGCCAAGGCTGTACGGGTTCAACATGGCGGCTCCGGCTGCCAGGACATGTCGGATTTCGGATGACGGATACGAACGACCAGAACCGCAACAAGGGCAAGCTGAGCCTCACCGGCAAGACGCTGGGCCTGGCGAGACCCGCAGGCGCGCCAGCGCCGGGCGGCGCCGACACCGTGCGGCAGCAGTTCTCCCACGGACGGCAGAAGACTGTTGCGGTGGAGGTCAAGAAGAAGCGCACCCTCGCCCAGGGCGCCGTCCCCGGCGTCGCCGATGGCGGTGCCGCCGCACGCCGCGCCGCGGAGGGTGTGCAGCCCGGCCGCGGGCCGCAGCGCGGGGCGCCGGCCCTGCGCGGGCTGAACGACGCCGAGCGTGAGAAGCGCCTGGCCGTTCTGCGCCAGGCGGCGGAGGACGAGCAGCGCCGCGCCCTGACGGAGGCGGAAGAGCGCGCCATCGCCGAGCAGCTGGCCCGCGAGGAGGCCGCCGCCGCCGAGGCTGCCGCCCGCGCCGAGGCCGAGGCCCGCGTCGCCGCCGAGCGCGCGGCCGCGCTGGAGCCGATGGACGAGGACACCGTCCGCCGCCGCGAGATGGAGGAGCTGCGCCGCATCCAGGAGGCCGAGAAGGCCGCCATGGAGGAGGCCGAGCGCCGCCGCCGCGAGCAGGAAGAGGCGAAGAAGGCCGAGGAGGCCCGCAAGGCCGAGGAAGCCCGCAAGGCCAGCCCCCGCGGCGCCGACGCCGACGTGGCGACCCGCGCCCCGCTAGTGTCGCCCGGCCGCACGGCCGCCGGCATCGAGGATGAGGATGACGCGCCCCGCCGTCGTGGCGCCGGTGGCAAGGGCGGGCCGAAGTCGGCCGCACCCGCGCCGAAGCCGGTCACCAAGGGCGGGGACAAGCGCCGCGGCGGCAAGCTGACGGTCAGCCAGGCCCTGTCGGATGACGAGAGCGGCGTCCGCGGCCGGTCCATGGCCGCCGCCCGCCGGGCCCGCGAGCGTGAACGCCAGCGCCTGCAGGGGCGTCAGGAGACACAGAAAGTGACCCGCGACGTCACCGTTCCCGAGGTGATCACGGTCCAGGAGCTGGCCAACCGCATGGCCGAGCGCGGGGCCGACGTGATCAAGACGCTGATGCGCATGGGCGTCATGGCCACGATCACCCAGACCATCGACGCCGACACGGCCGAGCTGGTGGTCGCGGAGCTGGGCCACCGCGCCCACCGCGTCTCCGAAGCCGACGTGGAGCTGGGCGTCCGGGGGGTCGAGGACCGGCCGGAGGATCTGGTGTCGCGGCCGCCGGTGGTCACCGTCATGGGCCACGTCGACCACGGCAAGACCTCGCTGCTGGACGCGCTGCGCAAGACCGACGTCGCCTCCCGCGAGGCGGGCGGCATCACCCAGCATATCGGCGCCTATCAGGTGCAGCTGGCGTCGGGCTCGCGCATCACCTTCATCGACACGCCGGGCCACGCCGCCTTCACCGAGATGCGTGCCCGCGGTGCCAACGTCACCGACGTGGTGGTGCTGGTGGTGGCCGCCGACGACGGCGTCATGCCGCAGACGATCGAGGCCATCCGCCACGCCAAGGCGGCCAAGGTTCCGATCATCGTCGCCATCAACAAGTGCGACCTGCCGTCCGCCAAGCCCGACCGCGTCCGCAACGAGCTGCTGCAGCATGAGCTGGTGGTCGAGGCGATGGGCGGCGATGTGCTGGACGTCGAGGTGTCGGCCAAGTCGGGCATGAACCTGGCGAAGCTGGAAGAGGCCATCCTGCTGCAGGCGGAAATCCTAGAGCTGAAGGCCAATGCCGCCCGCCCGGCGGAAGGCGTCATCGTCGAGGCCAAGCTGGACAAGGGCCGCGGCCCGGTCGGCACGGTCCTGGTCCAGCGCGGCACCATCCGCGTCGGCGACATCGTCGTGGCCGGCAGCGAGTGGGGCAAGGTGCGCGCCCTGGTCAACGACCGCGGCCAGAACGTGGCCGAGGCAGGCCCCGCCACCCCGGTGGAGGTGCTGGGCATGAACGGCGTGCCGCTGGCCGGCGACGAGCTGGTGGTGGTGGAGAGCGAGGCCCGCGCCCGCGAGGTGACGGAGTACCGCCAGCGCAAGAAGCGGGAGGCCCTGGCCGCCCAGCAGGCGCGCGGATCGCTGGAGCAGATGTTCAGCAAGATCCAGGCGGGCGAGGTCAAGGAACTGCCGGTCGTCATCAAGGGCGACGTGCAGGGCTCGGTCGAGGCCATCGCCGGCGCGCTGGAGAAGATCGCCGGCGACAATGCCGAGGTGAAGGTGCGCGTGCTGATGTCCGGCGTCGGCGCCATCACCGAAAGCGACGTCACGCTGGCCAACGCGTCGGACGGCCTGATCGTGGGCTTCAACGTCCGCGCCAATCCGCAGGCCCGCGAGATGGCGAAGCGTGATGCGGTGGAGATCCGGTACTACTCGATCATCTACAACATCATCGACGACGTGAAGCAGATGCTGACGGGCATGCTGGCCCCCAGCCTGCGCGAGAAGTTCCTGGGCAACGCCCAGATCCAGGAGGTCTTCAACATCACCAAGGTCGGCAAGGTCGCCGGCTGCCGCGTGGTGGAAGGCATCGTCAAGCGCGGCGCCAAGGTCCGCCTGCTGCGCGACAACGTGGTGATCCACGAGGGCACGCTGAAGACGCTGAAGCGCTTCAAGGACGAGGTGAAGGAAGTCCGCGAAGGGTTCGAGTGCGGTATGGCGTTCGAGAACTACGACGACATCCGCCAGGGCGACATCATCGAAGCCTTCGAGATGGAAGAGGTGGCGCGGGAGCTGTAAGCCCCCCGCCCGTCACCCACCCGACCCGGACGGCCGGCGCCCCCCCGCGCCGGCCGTTCCCTTTTCAGCCGACAGCCCCGGCTCACAGCTCCCGCAGGATCGCCCGCACCGGGGCGGCGTCCGCCCCGGCCAGCGGCAGCGGCAGGGCGATCAGCTCATAGGTGCCCTCCGGCACCCCGTCCAGCACCAGCCCCTCCAGAATGCCCATGCCGTGGCGGCGGACCGCCATGTGGGCATCCATGGTCTTGGAGGTCTGCGGGTCCAGCGACGGGGCGTCCACCCCGATCAGCACGACGCCCCTTGCCGCCAGCCAGTCCACAGCATCCGCCGCCAGGGCCGTGAAATCCTCCCGCCACTCCGCCTGGGGGAAGCGGGCATAGGTGCGCAGCAGCAGCCGGGTGGTGCCGGGCGCCACCCGCCCGTCCAGATGCGCCACCTCCACCCGCGGCAGGCCGGGCGGCAGGTGCAGCAGCTGTGCCGGCCCCAGATAGCGCGACAGGTCCAGACCGCCCACCGGCACCCCGGCCGCGTCGTAATGCAGCGGCGCGTCCGCATGGGTGCCGGTGTGGGTGGACAGGGTCAGGCGGCTGACATTGACCGGACATCCCGGCCCGATGCTCCACACCCGCTCCTCCCCATAGGGCGTGTCGCCCGGCCAGACGGGAATGCCGGGGCGGATCGGCTGGCTGATGTCCCACAGGCGGCGGCTGGTCATGGTGGCGGGCCCATTCGAATGCGGACGGCGGATACTACGCCGGTCCCGCAGCTTGTACATACACCGGGCCGCGTCGCCTATCCGCTGGTGGGAAGATGGGCGATGGAATTGGCGTAGTAGGACAGCACCGCCGTTTCCGCCGGATTGGCGCGGATCAGCCCCTCGGCGGCGGCAACGCCGGGCGTGGCGGCCGTGTCGCTGAGCGCCAGCCGGCGGGTCAGTAGCTGGGCCAGCCCCCCGTCCAGCGCGTGGTCCCGGGTCCGGCGCGGAATGGCGATGCGCGCCCCCGCCGCCTCCAGCACCGCGATGCGGGCGGCGGCGCGGGCCTTGATCTCCAGTGCCGACAGCGGCTGCTCCGCCTCCAGCAGGATGGCCGCCAGCAGCGGGACGGGCAGCACGGGCACCAGCTCCCCCACCCGGGCCATCAGGGCGCGCGCCAGCTCCTCCACCAGGGCGAAGCGGCGGTCGCCGTCCAGCCGGCGGAAATCGGTGCCGGTGGCGCGCGCCCAGTCACGCATGCTGACCGGGGCGCCGAAATTGACGCAGGCATAGCCGAAGCGGCGCCACCGCCCCTGCCACGCCAGACGCACCTGCCGGCCCAGGAACCCGCCCGCCCGCCGCGCGGCATAGACCATGCCACGGCGGGGGGCCGCCGGATCGCCGGACAGCAGCAGGGTCCGGTCCTCCACCACCCGGTCGTAGTTCAGCGCCACGGGAATGAAGACCAGGTCCCGCTCCCCCTCCGGGTCGAAGCCGCGCAGCATATAGTCCAGCAGCCCCATCTTGGGCGGGCGCAGATGGCCGTCGCGGGTCAGCCCGCCCTCGGGGAAGACGGCCTGCGCCACGCCGTTGTCGGTCGCCAGCCGCACATAGCGTTCCAGCACCCGGCGATAGAGGGGGGAACTGTCCTTGCGGCGGATGAAATAGGCACCCATGGAGCGGATCAGCGTCTGCAACGGCCAGACCCGCGCCCACTCCCCCACCGCATAGGACAGGGCGGCCTTGTCCGCCGCCAGGAAGGCCACCAGCACGTAATCCATGTTTGACCGGTGGTTCATCACGAACACCACCGTGCTGCCCGGCGCGATGGTCTTCAGCGAGTCAACCTCCGCCGCCCCCACCCGCACGCGGTAGAAGGTGCCGGCCAGCTTGCGGGCGAACCAGTAGCCGACCCGGAAATAGATGTAGGCGTTGAAGGCGGGCACGATCTCGCGCGCATAGCGCTCCACCCGCGCCATCACCACCTCATGCGGGGTGCCGGTGGCCGCGGCCTCCGCATGCGCGGCCTCCACCACCTTGGGATCATAGGTGACCAGGTCGATCAGCGCCTGGCGGCGGGTCAGCTTGAAGGGCTGGACCTTCACGTTCAGGCGCTGGTTGATCTCCTCCAGCACCCGGTTGGCGCGGCTGCGGAAGAACCAGCGTACCGACGGCACCAGCAGCCGCTCCAACAGCAGCCAGCCGCTGAACCCCACCAGCAGCACAAGCACCCAGACCGGAACCGCCACCGACGCCGTCACGCACAACCCCCGCTTTCGGGGGAGTGTAGGCCAGCACGGGCCGGGCGTGAAGGGATACCTACCGCCCCAGCACGCACGCCGCCAGCCCGTCGCGGCGCACGATCTCCGCCAGGCGTTCCAGAACGGTGGCGCGCTGGCGGACATAGGGGCCGGGGCTGGTGGCGCTCCAGCGGAGCGGGCTGGGAAGGATGGCCGCCAGCAGGGCGGCTTCGCGGCGGGACAGGTCGGCCGCCGCCTTGCCGAAATGGGCCTGCGCGGCCGCTTCCGCGCCATAGATGCCCGGCCCCCATTCGGCGATGTTCAGATAGACCTCCATCACCCGCTGCTTCGGCCACAGGGCTTCCACCCACAAGGTGAACCACGCCTCCAGCGCCTTGCGGGTCCAGGTGCGGCTGGGCCAGAGGAAGGCGTTCTTGGCGGTCTGCATGCTGATGGTGCTGCCGCCGCGCTGGCGCCCGCCCTGCTGGCGTTCCTCCCACGCGGCGCGGACGGCGTCCCAGTCGATGCCGCCATGGCTGCAGAAGCGGCTGTCCTCCGCCCCGATGACGGCATTCACCAGATGGGGGCTGATCCGGTCCAGCGGCACCCAGTGCTGGCGCGTAGCGGGGCCACCTTCCGCCGTGCGCAGGGTCATCAGAGGGGTCCAGGTCACCGGCATGGCCCGGTAGGCCGCCACCCACACCACGCTGACGCCGACCAGCAGCAGCAACAGCAGCAGAAGCCAGAGGACGAAGCGGCGGAGCATGGCGGCAGGCGGACCTTTCCGATTGCGTCCAGACATGGGGTGTGACAGTGCAAACGCACAAGGCGCGCCATCATCCATCCGCGCGCAGCCGACCCCGAGGGAGGGCACACCCCGTGTACAAGCTGTTCTACGGTCCGGGCCAGGCCAATCTGGCCCCCCACATCGCGCTGGAGGAGATCGGCGCGCCCTATGAGCTGGTCCGGATCAACTCGCAGGCGGGCGAGAATCTGCGGCCCGATTACCTGGCGCTCAACCCCACCGGCCGCATCCCCACCCTGGTCGATGGCGACCAGCCCATCTTCGAGACGGCGGCGATCATGTTGCACCTGGCGGACCGGCACCCGGAGGCCGGGCTGTTCCCGGTGGTGGGCAGCCTTGACCGGGCGTTGGCCTATCAATGGCTGATCCACCTGACCAACACGGTGCAGCCCGCCTACATCGCCTTCTACTACCCTGAGCGGCACGTCACCGACCCGGCGATGGCCCCGCAGGTCAAGCAGATGGCGGAGCAGCGGCTGAACGGGATGTTCGAGCTGCTGGACAGGGCCTTGGACGGGCGGGAGTGGCTGACCGGGCCGGCATACGGCCTGACCGACATCTTCCTGCTGATGATGGTGCGCTGGGGCCGGAACTTCGCCGGGCGCAAGCCGCGGGAGCTGCCGAACCTGGGCGCCCACGCGGCCCGGGTCATGGCCCGCCCGGCCACCCGGCGCGCCTTCGAGCAGGAGGGGCTGACGGAGCCGCTCTACTGACCCCGGCGCACAGAAAAGGGGCCGCCCCCTTGGGAGCGGCCCCGATCCTTACGGCTGCTACCGTGCGCCCGGCTTAGTTGGCGCCGCGGTCCAGCGTGCCCGGCGGGGTCTGGCGCTCGCGCTGATCCTGGTCGTCCGGATCGGTCTGGCCATAGGCGCCGGTGGCGGGATCATCGCTGGTCAGGCCACCCTGCGCGCCGGCCGTCCCGGTGGCACCGGTGGTGCCCATGGCGCCGCCCTGGCGGTCCGCACCGCCCAGGCCAACCTCATCGGACTGCAGGTCGATGCCCAGCGCCTCGACGGTATCCTCGTCCAGCTCGCCGGTCGCCTCCAGCTCATCCTCGTCCTCCTGGAAGGAGCGCAGGGCCTCACGGGTGTTCGGGCCCCAGATGCCGTCGGCCTGGATGTCGTGACCGCGATCCGACAGCGCCTGCTGCAGCTTGCGGATCTGCTCCCGCTCCAGCTGCTGGCCCTGGTAGGACGGCGCCTCCATGCCCGCGACGGAGGCGGCACCGCCCGCCTGGCCGGCAGCGCCGGTGCGGTCAGGCTGCTGGCCGGCCGTGCCGGTCCCGGTCGCCCCACCCATGCCCTGGGTGCCCGCGCCCTGGGTGCCCATCGTGTCGCCGGCCGCCCCGGTCTGGCCGGCGGTGCCGCCCATGGTGCCGGTCTGGCCCGTGGTGCCGCCCATCGTGCCGGTCTGGCCGGTGGTGCCGCCCATCGTGCCGGTCTGGCCGGTGGTGCCGCCCATCGTGCCGGTCTGGCCGGTCGTGCCACCCATCGTGCCGGTCTGGCCGGTGGTGCCCGCCGTGCCACCCATGGTGCCGGTCGTGCCCGTGGTCCCGGTGCCCGTCGTGTCCGTGGTGCCGACGGTGCCCGTATCGCCGATCGTGCCCGTGCCCTGGGTGGCGCCGGTGGTGCCGGTCGCACCCGACTGGCCGGCGGCGCCCGGCTGGCCCATCGTACCCGTGGTGCCGGTGGTGCCCATCGTGCCCGTGGTACCCGTGGTGCCGGTCGTCGCACCGGTCGTACCGGTGTCCGTCCCGCCCGTGGCACCGCCCGTGGCCTGGGCGAACGCACCGCCCGCGAACAACGCGGCAGCAGCGACAGTCGTGACCAAAAGCTTCGACTTCATGGTGTGTCCTTCCTCTCTTGCGCGGCAAGGCCGTGGGCGCTTGCTGCCCCACGGGTTCGTCCTCGCAAACAGGGATAGCCGCGATCCGTCACGCCGCCGCCGCCGGTGGCGCTGAGATTTTTTTGGGTCGGCAATCGGAACCGGCGGGTGGCGGCTGGGGTATCTGCGGTGCAGGAAGGGGGCCGCATTCCTGATGTGCGGGACGCCCGCACTGCCTATACTCCGCCGCCATGACCGCGCCGCCCGACCAGTTCCCGCCCCCGGCCACCCTGCCCGGCCCCGCCCCCGCGGGTGGGGCACGCCGCCTTGTACTGCCGCCCGCCCCGGCGCTGGTGGTGGGGGCGCGGCTGGCCACGCTGGTCACCCCCGACGGGGAGGTGGAGCGGCTGGAGCCGGAGGCGGCGGCCCGCCGCCTGCGCGACGATCCCCCCATCCTGTGCCATGCCCGCGCCGTGGCGCGGCGGCTGCGCTGCGATCCGTTCCGCGCCTATGACGTGCTGGAGCTGTTCGCCTTCGTCCGGCCCGCCCGCTTCTGCCTGCCCACGCCCAAGGGGCTGGCGGATGCGCTGGGCCTGGACCCGCCCACCGACCCGGAGGGGGAGGCGATCGCGCTGGTCGACGCCGCCCGCGCCCTGTTGACCGAGCTGATGGACCCCCGCCGGGTGGAGCGGTCGGACGCGGCCGGCATCGCCTTCGCCATGGGCCGGGCCGGCTGGGGCTGGGCGCCGGCGGTGCTGGCGGCCCTGGGGCGGCCGGACGGGGGCAATGACAGCCGCCGCGCCCTGATGGTCTGGGGCGGGCTGAAGGAGTGGCAGGCCGACGCGCCGGAGCCGCCGCCCGGCCAGATCCCCGTGGAGCCCGCGGAGGCCCGCCGCCGCCTGGCGGAGTTGGTGGCCACCGGCCGCCATGCCGAGCCGCGGCCGCAGCAATCCGATTATGCCAGCGCCTGTTCCACCGCCTTCACGCCCAGGGAGATGCCGGGCGCCCCCAACCTGGTGCTGGCGGAGGCGGGGACGGGTGTCGGCAAGACGCTGGGCTACCTGTCGCCGGCGACCCTGTGGGCGGAGAAGAACAAGGGGCCGGTCTGGATCTCCACCTATACCCGCCAGTTGCAGCACCAGATCGACAAGGAGCTGGACCGGCTGCACCCCGACCCGGACAAGAAGGCGCGGCGCGTCGTCATCCGCAAGGGGCGGGAGAACTATCTGTGCCTGCTGAACCTGGAGGAGGCGGCGGGCGTGGCGCAGACCCAACCGGCCTTCATGACGGCGGTCGGGCTGATGGCCCGCTGGGCGGCGGCCACGCGCGACGGCGACATGCAGGGCGGCGACTTCCCCGGCTGGCTGGTGGACATCCTGGGCAAGGGGCGCACGCTGGGGCTGGCGGACCGGCGGGGCGAATGCGTCTTCAGCGCCTGCCCGCATTACCAGAAATGCTTCATCGAGAAGTCGGTCCGCCGCGCCCGCAAGGCCGATGTCGTCGTCGCAAACCATGCGCTGGTGATGATCCAGGCAGCACTCGGCGGGGGCGACGATGCCTATGTGCCCACCCGCTTCGTCTTTGACGAGGGGCACCATGTGTTCGACGCCGCCGACAGCGCCTTTGCCGGGCACCTGACCGCGTTCGAGACCTATGAGCTGCGCCGCTGGTTGATCGGGGCGGAAGTGTCGGGCCGTAGCCGCGCCCGGGGCCTGAAACGGCGGGTGGAGGATCTGGTGGGCGGCGATGCGACCGCGATGGCGCTGCTGGATGAGATCGTGCAGGCGGCCCGCGCCCTGCCGGCCGACGCCTGGTCCCAGCGCATCAATGGCGGGATGGTGCAGGGCCCGGCGGAGGCGTTCCTGGCCATGGTGCGCACCCAGGTGCAGGCCCGCGCCCACAGCCCCGACAACCCCTACAGCCTGGAGACGGAGACGCGCCCGCCCATCGACGGGCTGTTGGAGGCGGCGGCCGATCTGGACGCGGCCCTGGCGAAGCTGCTGCGCCCCATCGAGAAGCTGGCCCTGCACCTGGAGGAGATGCTGGACGATGAGGCGGCGGAGCTGGAGAGCGAGACGCGGCGGCGCATCGACAGCATCGCCCGGTCCCTGAAGCGCCGCGCCCAGAATGAGCTGGGCGCCTGGCGCCAGATGCTGGCCTCCCTCAAGGAGGAGACGCCACCCCAATATGTGGACTGGTTCGGGATCGAGCGGGCGGAGGGGCGCGACGTGGATGTCGGCATGTACCGCCACTGGATCGACCCCACCGTCCCCTTCGCCGCCAGCGTGGGCGGGCAGGCGCATGGCATGGTGGTGACCAGCGCCACCCTGACCGACGGCACCGGCGATCCGGAGCTGGACTGGCAGGCCGCCGCCATCCGCACCGGTGCCGTCCACATGGCGCTGCCCCCCCTGCGCGCCGCCGTCCCCAGCCCGTTCGACTATGCCGCCCAGACGCGGGTTCTGGTGGTCACCGATGTGCGCAAGGACGACCTGAAGCAGGTGGCCGCCGCCTATCGGGAGCTGTTCCTGGCGGCGGGCGGGGGGGCCATCGGGCTGTTCACCGCCATCCAGCGGCTGCGCGCCGTGCATGAGCGGATCAGCCTGCCGCTGGAGGCGGCCGGCCTGCCCCTGCTGGCCCAGCACCTGGACGGGATGGATGTGGCCACCCTGGTCGACATCTTCCGGGGGGAAGGGAATGCCTGCCTGTTGGGCACCGATGCGGTGCGCGACGGGGTGGACGTGCCCGGCCGGTCCCTGCGGCTGATCGTGTTCGACCGCGTGCCCTGGCCCCGGCCCGACATCCTGCACCGCGCGCGGCGGGAACATTTCGACAAGGTAGCCGGCGCCAAGCGCTATGACGACATGATCACCCGCCTGCGCCTGCGCCAGGCCTTCGGCCGGCTGGTGCGGCGCGCCGACGACACCGGCGTCTTCGTCCTGCTGGACCCGATGATGCCGAGCCGCCTGAAGGGCGCCTTCCCCGACGGGGTGGAGGTGCAGCGGGTCGGCCTGGCCGAGGCGGTGCGCCAGACGCGGGAGTTTCTGGGTGAGGGGAGCACGGGATGACGATGCCACCTGCCGCACGATCGGCTGAGCCCGGCGGATTCATAAACCTCGCTCACTTTGGCAGGACATCCTCCGACCCCTCCCCGTCATCCCGGCGAAAGCCGGGACCCAGGGGC
>JARWLF010000866.1:0-18321 GCA_029853055.1 Scenedesmus sp. KT-U | reverse complement strand
GTGAAGCACAAGGATGGCGTACAAGGACGTGGTTAGCTGGAATGGCCCAATAGCCAGAGGCTCAATCTTGTTGGTTCGACTGAGTTGCGAGCCAGCAGGACCATGCGATTGAGAAGTACTGCCCGTGCCCCATCAGCTCACCTGCAGCCAACGAAGCGTCTGCGGGAGCAAGCCCAATACTGGCAGACTCAAATATGATCACTGCTAAGAGTACTGCAAAGCTTTCAGGGCCGATTGCTGAACATGCAGCTGCTGTGTGGCATGATCAACCACAAAATGATCAATGGCTGCTGCTTGGACTGTGATGGCACAACATCAAGTGGAGATCTGGATGCCCAAGATAACCCTGCAGCAGTACAGACAGACAGACAGCCTGCTAGGGAGCTGCATTACCACCACCATCAACACATGGAAGCAGCCAGGGGGTGCCATCAATTCATGTGCTTACATTGTTGTCAGTTGTTGTTGCCCTTATGCGAGCAGCCAAGCAAGATCCCCGTGATGTCCCACTGACAACTGTTTGACAGTGACCCGTGACTCTCACTGATAATGGCATCGCCTGCAGACTTACATTTTTAGCCATCAACAGCACTGCTGACATCGCAAGAGTGAAGGTGATGCATGTCGCTGCAGATGGAGTCCGTACCTTGGTGTGTCCATCCTGCTTGAGGTCTGCGACACAGTTGAGAAGCATTACTACTGTTGCCAGGTTGATTGATTGCTGTTGTTGTTGTTGCTGCTGTCATAGGCTCCTGCGATAGAACACAATCCTAGCGTAGGTCTATGACAGCTACCACCACTCAATCATAACTAGAGCAGATCAGGCGGTGTACATCTACTGCTACAGCCAGAGCATGATCAGCCAGCAATGGTGAGACACTATTCGCAGCTGGTGGGCTGGCACACAGCTGACAGGCGTTCACTATTCTGAAGGATGTGCGTAGCTTACCTGAGAATCGAATCATTTCT
This sequence comes from Scenedesmus sp. KT-U, assembly GCA_029853055.1. Lineage (NCBI taxonomy): Eukaryota > Viridiplantae > Chlorophyta > Chlorophyceae > Sphaeropleales > Scenedesmaceae > Scenedesmus > Scenedesmus sp. KT-U. The sequence goes on along the minus strand of JARWLF010000866.1, from coordinate 17,352 downwards.
CATTATAAGCAGAGGCAACCAACAGCAGCACCTTTAGTCTCCTCTGCTGTAACAGTAGCACCTCCAATAAGACAGACAAGCTCACTGCATCCGCGTACTTCGTCAGGTTGACATTCAAAGTAGCTGCATCAAGTACCTCACTTTCAGCTGCTAGGTTGTTGCTTGCCAGATCGCTGAGCAGGCTGGGCACAGCATAGGTGACTCTACTGTACTTGACTGCACCACTAGAAGACTGCTACTGGTAGACTGTTCAGTTCGAGAGAACTCAGCCGCTGAGGCTATCTGCTGTGTATCAGCAACATGGTGCCTGCACAAGATGTTGCATTACCACAAACCATTGACAAATTGTGCTTGTGTCCAACTCACAGGTGAGACACCTTGCAAGTCGATGGACAAGACATGACTCAAGCGGGGCTAGCATGGAAAGAGATGTAAAGAGCAGATATGTATGCGCCACATAATCTCCTGCGTAGATCACACAAGCTCCACACTTGGTGCCATACACCCAGGAGACCCAGTGCTGTGTGGGCGTGTGTGCCCTGACAATGTCAAACTGCTGCTGCTGCTAGCTGTAAACCAGTGTTACCTGGTGTCCTGTGGTTGGTTTTGAGAAACTTGTGGTCACTGACTCAGCCGAGCTCCTCTGTCCAGAACCGTCTGCTGCTGCAGCAGTGCTGCGGCTCAACTGTACGCCAAGCAAGCGCCAAACCACCTAAAAGTTTTCAAACAGCCCTAGACCGTCGATAGCATTCGAACAAAGCACACATAAGCCATATTGGAATGTCTAAGTTGCGGGGACGCTGACACGCACGCAGCGGGAGACGTACAGAGGCAGCATATCCTGCTGTCAAACTGCAGATTGTGCTCAGGTGCTTTCTTCGCGGAACTGGGCTGTGGTAAGTTAGGAGCACTCAGTAGAGGGACAAGTTCAGAACTACTCTTAAGGCGAGAACAGCCCACACGCGGGAAAAGGGCAACCATGTACGTTTTATGTCAGCAACAAGGCTCTCGAGACGCAGCACCAGACGCTGTCTGCGGGCTTCTGTATGCCAACCGGGTTCACACGTACGCTTGCATCTTGCCTTGTCAAGCTAACCCTGGTGTCACAAGTTTTGTTTAACAGCAATGTCAGCAGGTACGGCCAATGTGACAGGCGTGCATAACTCATGAATACCTACAATACCATTCACAATCAGTGTATGACTCACGCCGGAAAGTACGAGCAGTGCTGTTGCGGCAGCAGCTGCTGCCAAAGTCAGATGTGTCGTGCAGCAGCGCGCAACCACATGCAGCAGGCTCAGGACACCTGCTGATGAAACACGCTTCATCAGCAGCACAGGATGAACTGCGATCCCAATTCAGAACACAACCGTGGTGTCGCTGCACTGCCCCAGCAGGAGAAAGGTCCTCAACAACTGATTAGCCAGGCATTGCACATCGTGCTAGGTGCTAGCCCATTGTAGTGCTCACGGTACTGCTAAGTCGCCACCAACATCTGCACCGTCATCAGGCTGAAGTTCAGACTGGCCAGCTTGGACATCTGCCTCTGTATCCCCGTTGCAAATCAAGTCAGCTAAACCATCAAAGGCCTTGTCGCCATACATTCCCAGCATCTGGAGGAGATCATCAGGCAAAGGCAGTCTATTGACTGCATCTATAATGCCCTCGTTTGGCCTAACAGCTGATCCAGGGACTGGTCAGTCAGAGGATCTCTGTATCTAGCTGCAGCTGCAGCAACACCAACATCATGGAGTTCTTGTGGTAAGCAGTTCGGAGGCACCTCCTGCAGGTTGGATGATCTTGGGATTTCAGCATCAGCAGTGCCACCGGCAGCGCCTGATGACTTGACAGTAGCAGGGATGCTGACTGGCTGCTGCTTCATCAGTCCTGATTGAGCCTGGTGCGCAGCTTCAACAGTACCAGCACCTGGCGACACATCTGCACTTAAATCAGTAATTTCTGTACGTGGTTTGGTTATTGCCTGCAGCTGAAGAACTTCTGACTGGCCTGCATCAAAGGGTGCAACGGCTGCTGCTAACACTACCTTGCCTGGCAGCTGGACCTGGTAATTGGCATACGTTGTCGCCTCTTGAACTGCCTGCTGTGGGAGCTGTGGGTGCTGCAGATGATACCCTGCTGCATGCATCCCAGACACAGGGGTCTGACTGTCTCGGACAGCTGCTACCGCTGTGGCGCTGTACCCTGCACTCAGCCATGGAGCATTGGTACCAGGTACAGAACCGGCTCCAACCAAGCAATTGGTGCCGGCAACTGCGACCTGCTGCGGCTTTGCCGGATGTTGGAGGGTCTATCTTGCCGGTTTGTGGCAGAGTCCGTCAAATCCATCTTGGGCATGTCAGCTCTCAACTTGCATGTCGTGGATAGATCGACCCTACTTGACAGGAGGTGAGGTTCCTCAGCGACTCGTCTATGTTTGTAGGGGCAGCCATGTTCAAACACTGCAGCTTGCTGACAACCAGCCTGGTGTGTGGTGACGTAAACATCTCCTTCAGCGCTTGCACAAATGTGGGGCCTCTTGTTAGTGCTGACCGGCGGAAAGGATGCCACCGCAGACGACGCAATTGGAGCTCCAGGAATGTCGTAGACTACATGACAGACAACACTTGACATGGTCAGACAACACTAATGATCACAGACTGTTGGTTGCAGCCTGGCACTGCAGTCATCATGAGGCTTGTATCTGCTCACTGGACAATTGTAAGCAGAAGATGAAGGGGTTGGGGGAAAGCCATCAAACTGGCAGGCAAAGATAGAGCTGGTCCAACATATCCCCCAGTTGTAAGACTGTATTACTGCTTGATCGCTGGGTGGGGACCCAACAATTGGAATGACTGCTGCACATTGAATTCTACACCAGGCCGCTGAATCAACCGGCACACGGAGTACAGAGTTCTGTGAGAGCTCACCACCAAGTGCTGCAGTCCCATCACGGCCCCGTCCCAGCTTAGAATCTGTATGTGTAGGACCAAACGCATCTGCATCACCGGGCAGACCAGCGACAGGCCAGCTGTTCGAAACCCTTGCTTCGCTAGCAAACCTGCTGAAGTGTTGCCCACTCACTCTGGGGCAGGCTACTGGAACTCCTGGTGACAAAGTGGTCTTCCGGACAACAACCTTTGGTGTGTCGTAATCTGCATGTGTTGACATACACACTGTGTATGGCATGTCTAACAACAACTAGACTTGCAATTTGCTGATGGTCGCCAGGTGATAGAGCAGTGTGCATGATGATCGGCCATCTACCCCTGATACAGTTGGACTCATACGTGGTTCAACCTGATCACATCATACCCAGCAATTCAACTGACAGTAAACAGGTGCAGTGTGAATAGTATCTAGCACTACACAGAATACCGGTGTGCACCAGACATGCTACACCTTCCGTTGTATATATATATAAACTACTCATCAGCCATAGCAATGCTGCCATCGGCCCCGCGCCCCATTTCAGAAGCGGATAATACATGCAAAGTGCTTCCAGCATTATGCTCATAGAAGTTCCTAACCTTCCATGCATGCATGAAATATCTTGCAATAACAGGAAAAACTGTATTAGTACCCCAATAATCATTGCCCCTTATGTATACTCCCGAATGCATTGCGCTGTACCTCACGTTCAAGCTCGACAGATGGGTTGTGATTCATATCCTGGCCTGGTTGTGGCAACAGGATGGCTGTGTGTGATGGTATATACTGCAACAGAGCAGTTTAAACCAGCATACGAGCGTCAGGACTAGCAGGAAGTTGTACATGAGCGTAACTTGCAATGGCATTGGGAAATGCCGACCATGGAAAGTATGCCCCTCAAGCAGGGCTGTCACCACTTGGGGTACACACTGTTGAGCGGATCGACTTTAGATCAATGCCATGTCATTAAGTCAAGACACTGCAAGGTACCCCTGCGGATGGTCTTGCAGCAGACATATCAAAGTGCAACTAACGGATGCAGCTTTGTGGCACAAGACCTCAAAAAAAATTGCAGTTTTGCCACTCACATTGGCCAATCCGCGATGAGCACCACCAGTTGTCGCCAGCCCCTGTGCTCCAGATGTCATGTAATGACTGTCATAACCTCTGGCAGATATAGCTCAACTGGGTTCTGGATCACAGTTGCCTGGTATTGCTGATGTGCATTGGTGGCACAATCTGCAGGCAAGCTGTGGATATGTCCTCCTGTCGCCCCCAGGTCTGGGAGACAAGGATTGCTTTTGTTGTTGGGTCCTGCATGAGACACCAATAGCAATACCACACTGGTGATCAGCATGAAGAGCGATGGCGCAAGATACCACCCAGCACAATAGACGAGCAGATGAGGCATTATACTCACTTGTTGTCAAAACTTACGAAAACATGTGCTTGCATGTCCAAAAGCTGCATCGACTCACCTGCAACATGCGGGTGATACGCTGCTGCATGTGCACGTGGTTGGTGTGAGCACGCTGATTGAACCTGCAATCTAGGTGACCTGATGCGCGCCACTCATCTGGGCATACTGATAAGGACCTGACAGCCGTGTTGCAGCTTTTGGCCCATCCTGCAGTTCAGAAGGCAATGGTCACCAGCTTACAGTAAGCTCGATGATTGTAATTACTGTACACAATGACTACGCCATAGCGGCTGCCAAAGTGTTCGCAATTGCTTCACAAGAGGAGGACAAGTGATGACCTGTGATTTGCCTTGAAGTGTATGGCAGGCCTCAATACTGACCATAGCAGGATGCGACAGATGCAGAGCTTCCCCTGAAGACGTTACCCCCACAGACAGCAGCTACTTACACTGGTGTGCTGTGATCATTGCTTTGCTTATGATGTCAAGGATCCATTGCATTGCTGCACATAACCACAGTGTGTCAGACAGCAACAAAACTCACCATTCGGCCAGTCTGTTGTGAGCTGTACTGCACTGCCTGCACATGTGCAGGGGCTGCAACAGGTTGTGCTGTGTGTGTGTTGCAACCACCACCATCCCCGCCCCCAAGACCACTGCGACCTGGCCCTCCAAACTGAACCCCAAACCCAGGGATGCCTGCACCAACCTCCAGGCTGTCATAGCCAGCCATCGAGTTGAAAACTGCAGGACGTACATGAACCAGTAAGATAGCAGTGGTGGCAATAAAGCTGTGAGATAGCAAGACCACCTTGAGTTGCTGTTGTTTACAGCTGACGAAGGTCTGGTTTAGCGCAGGGAGGTCTCATGCTTATCAGTATCTGTTGACCATGTACGTGCAGCCACACTAAAACTTGCCAAGTCGGACTATCTTCCTGCAACAGATCGCCCATGCTCACACGTTCGGCAAGCGCACCTGCCACATGTGCTGCTTGCATAGCAGGCTGCTGCACTGGTGGTGGCACATGCACAAGGAAAGGTTGCCCATGGCTGGGTGGCAGAAAGGCCTGACGTGTACTTGCCTCCTCATAGTTGAGCTGGTGAATTCCCTGCAACATGCCATGACAAACCTTTTGTGGTCAGCACTCAGCAAGTGATTGTACAGTACTGCTGTGCATTCCGCACAACATGCTGTTCTTTCCCTGGATGAAGTTTATGGCGTGTGTACCTGTTCATAGTGGGGCTTACAATAGGAATGCTCCCGGTGCTTTCCGTTATACCTTGCTGTGATACTGATGACCTGTTTGTCCAGTTGTCATGTTAAGCCTCTCACCTGCAGCAATGAGTGCCACGTTAGATGCTTGACGAGGAATCATCCCAGTAGTACATGCCCACAAAGGATGGATACAGCTGGGCTGGTCATGAGCAACAGGTACACAACACACTGGATCTGGACAGTATGCTGTTTTGATCTCAGGTAGGCACAGATATTATTATAGCATATTGTGAAGCCTACCTGCGGCCTGTGCAGACGATGACATACTATAGCCCATGTGTTGTTGCAGGCCCTGCACCCATAATGGGTGCAGCATGGGTGGGTGAGGTCTTCCACCAGTATGCTGTACAGTCACTGGAGGAGCCATGTTACCGCCAGGCTGTACGTACCCCTGGTTTCCTGTTGATGGGTGCCCTGGCCTGAAGTAGTGATCAGTTTCAACATAGTGGTTGAACGGGTCCTGCACCAAAACATGTCCGAGATGCCACAGAATGCTGATCCCAAACAACACAGGCTTGCATGCCACCAAGAGACTTGGTGGAGTACGAAAACACCCGTCTGTGTGTCGACTCTATCAAAGATTCAATGTCGATGAGTTCGCTTGCGGACCCTGATCCCAAGGACGCAGTTCTGAGATGATGCCACCCATGAAGTGAGGTGTGCTGATGCAAATGAGCTCAGCAGCGTGATCAACTCACCATGACGCCAATGAGGATGCGCAGAAGGCAGGGAAGCAAGCTTCAGCACCTTTGAATTGTGAGCAGCCTTCTGGCCCGCCAGAGATGATCGTCGGGACTGTCAACTGACCAAGTTGCCTGTCACAGCCCTGGCTTGTGCAATGGACATCTGGGTTTGGCGCAGATGAGCGTCGTCTGACCATCGGTCAAGAACGCGAACCAAACTGCTGAGCTGCTGTGCAGATCTTGCGAGCGTATCTTGTCAGCTATCGGTCTTGCGCCCCCTCCCTTGTTGGCAGCCTGACAGCTGCTGCTGCCCCCACAAGCCGCCACATTATGTTTTGATGATGTCATGGCCATCTGTCCTGCAGAAATCACACAGTAGATTGGACGGCAAAGAAGACAAAGTGAGCCAGAACGCAACATGTAACAGTCTCCTAACATGTAAGTTGCAGCATCATCATCATCATGATGGCATGTGTGTGCCCTCCGCAGCATGGCAACTTTGACCTTGCAGGCTGGCTATATCAGTCGAACTGACAGAGAGAATTGGGTTCTTTGAAAGATTCTGTCTTCGGTGACCTCATGCAGCATTCTCTCATCACTGTGCACCTGTTTGCCATGGCTCTGTACTGCATCCCCTGTCACAGCCACCAAGCTTTCTGGAGTGTGGAGGTGTGCTAGTTCAGAAGATTGGCAACAGCAGCAACAGCCTGGTGGCACCGGAAATGGTCCCCTGGCGCGTATTAGCTGGCATTGACTCGGTACACTCCTGTGCCGCTGCTGCGTCTACATGGGGTGCAGCTACAGCTGCTAGTGGACTGCCTGCTAGACAACCCTGAGGACACCAACTGCTTCAATCCTCCTGCCACTGTAGTGCTGCCATGTGCCCCACTTTGCAAGCTGTGATTGATGAGGCTGCACCCCCAGACAATGATTCAAACTAAGAGCAACACGAGGATGCTGAGCATTGGGACGAACGCTGCAGTATGGTCTGATCAGAAGCAGCAATCCTGTGTCCAGATAGCAGCTCCTGTATGGAGCTGACCTGGGCTCTGTTGGGTATCTTCGAGTTCACCCAGCTGCTGTTGTTGTGCTTTCTATCAGCACCAGTCTGGTACAGACATCCAAGCAGTGTGACACCACTGGACCTCAGGCCAGCAGCAACGTGCTCAGCTAGGACTTGGGCTCAGGTACATGACAGACAGAGAGACAACCGATGAGGGTCCAGGCAGCTACAGTGCTGATGACGGACTGCTTCAGCCACTACAGCGGGTAGCAGCAGCAGCAACCTGGTGATAAAGCAACTCCTATGATGAGCATGCCAACTCATGATTATGCCATGAATGCATCAGCAGTTCATGACCCTCACCGAGGGCAAGCCATCAGTGGTGCTTGTCGGTTAACAGGAGCTCTGCGCAGGTTTCCAGAACAACCTGTGGAGTAAACTTCAACAGGCTGCAGCTGCTTCTCCTGCTGCAAGCACAGCTGCTCTTGCTGACGGGCTGTAGTGCATAACAACAGCTGTAGCATTTGAGTGCAGCAACCTGCTCCCGGAGGCTGCTGACTCTGCTGTGGGTGTCATTTCTAGTGGTTAGCAAAACAGCATAAAGTCACCTATCACCTTGACTGCTAGGAAGTGCTGAGTAAACAGCAAACAAGCTTGTGGGCTTTGCAGCTCCTGAACTGTTTTCTTGGTGTCACTGATGGTGTTGCTGCTGTGAGCTACTGTTGCTCTTGATGCTTCTTTGCCCAGTGATCGTGCATGCGACAGAGTCCAGATACCAGCGCTGCTGGGTGAGCCCTGATCTGTCATCTTCGTGAGCCGTATCGGATGCTCATGCTGATATAATCTAGCACTGCCGCTGACTCAACACCAGAAATATGTTGCTGTAAGTGCCAACCAGCAAGCTGTAGCTGGCTACCACTGGAAGCAGTTCTGCAGCAGGCAATGAAGCGAGCAAGGATACTCAGGGTCCAAGGGCGGAAGGATAGTGAAAGCATGATGTGTCCATAAAGCATAGCAAACCTTCTGGTCTGCGCTATTGCCAGATATTACCAAAGATCAGAGGGATCATTGTGTGATGGCGCACACTCAGTCTGTCAAATGATCACAATGTGGCAGGCATAGGTCTTGTAGATAAAGGTAGGAGTATGATTGAAACACTTGTGCAGACTGCTGTAGATATAGCGGTATGGGCTTGATCACCTGCATTGACTCTGTCTGCTGGACATCACATCGATGCAACAAAGCGCATGATTGCAGGAGAAGCAGAACTTGCTGTCCTGCCAGGTCCATTGGATGGTAAGCACTTGAAGAAGTCAACTTGCAAAGATGCTTCAGTTTACGTCAATCTGCCAACATGACAGATTCAAATAATCAGAGCCTCCAGATGACGTCGCAAGGGCGTTGGCAGCCAGGCAGAATTCTTGGAGTACTGTGCAGTGAAACTGCTGCAGACTGCTTGCTTGCAGTACGGATCTGGTGGCAGTGACAAACAGCTGAGGTTCGTTAACAAGACGAAAACGTATGCTGCCTGGTGAGATGGCTTGCTCGCAATCAGCACACTGGGCAGGTTCTTGAGCTGCGTTGCTTCCTCGGAGCTATCTCGGGCATGTCGACAGCGTCAGCTGCTGCGACCCAGTTGAGCATTTGCGTACACTCTTCCAGTCATCAATGTTTGGCTGCAAGATGCTGGTGAACACGAGGAGAAGTTGCAGGGACCGTTGTGACCATTATCTTGGACCTGAGCACGCTGTGCAACCCTTGTGGGGACACCAGCAGAATGGAACCATTGCAAACGTGAACTACTGAAACAGCTGCTTTGCGAGTTGATTTGGTAGTAAACTGCGTATTGTACACTTCAGCAGTGCAGTACGCAGCAGTATGATCAACGTTGCAACTGCAGGTGCTCTTGCTTGCTCTGCCTTGTCAACAAGTGCGAGGTCATTGACGAATTCAGGCAACAAATCACACTGCTACAACTTGCAATGCATTACTCGTGTGCTTGCATGTGATAGGCAGACTTCCTTATAATTCAACAGCAATGAGACTTGCAAGGGTACTGCTCAGTACACTTGTCACTGGTACTGGTGCTGTGCACGTGGTTACGAATTCAGATGACCAGTGGCAGAAACGCACAGCACGGGTTTTACATCACTAGAGTCCATATTTACAGCCACAGGAACTCTGCGACAGGCTTCAACTCGACAGTTTCGACACATCATGATGGCCACGAAGCTGGCTGCCTAACTGGGCAGTACATCTATCACCACTGGGGATCATGCTAGCACAGTGATGCAGCATCGCTGAATGCACTTGTAAGGCAAGTCGGCACCAAAGCAACTGCTGCAGGCACAGTTGGGAGCATATCCTGTTGCAAAGGCACGCCATTAACTTGAAGTTGAACTGCGCTCACTGAGTGTCAATGATTGTGCGATATCAAGTTGAACCACGTACAAGTGAAGTACGGATTGTGACAACAGCCGATACCACCAACACTTCCAGTACTAAGTATGATAACACCACTGCCGACGGCTGCATCAAGGTGAAGCCCTATGCTCAGTCCATCTCCTGCACCAACAGGCACTTGAGCTTATGCAGCTTCCAGTGCTTCTTCTGACACTCTCTGCTGCAGTACCTGGCCACCTTACACCCTCCACACACACAAGCCTTACCAGACACCAGCTGATACTCACTTAGCTTAGACAAATTTACGCAACTGGGGTTATTGCAGCAGAACTCAGCAGGGGACAAGGCAATGATCATCGTCATATCATCCAGCTTGGGGTGCCACTCTATCTCAGTAAGATCATCATCCTTATCTGTGAAAGCATCTGCCTCACTAGCACCTACAGTTGATGCTGCTTGCGTGCAGCCTGCACCAGCCTGGAAGCTGCTTTGATCTCTGGTCAAGTTGTAATCAGCAGCTTCAAATGCAGCCCTACCGAGGCTGCATGACTTGGCAGCTTTCCCGGCAGCAGCAGCAGCAGCAGCAGATAGACATGTCAGGTGCCAGTGGTCACAACCAGCACAGGGCTGCAAACACGTGGAAATATCCTCACGATGGCTTATATGCTGCAGTCGCTGCAGTGGGTCTCCGCACTGCTGCCACTGCTGAAGCTGATGTCTGTGGCTGATGGGACAACTCTCACTGGCTGCATGGCAAGCCGCTGACATACGCTTCTGCAACTCTGTGCTACTCTTCAGCACTGTGATACTGCTGGAAAACAAAGTTGTGAGGGCCATCAAGGACACATTAACTGACCACGTTGTGGGTGATGTCACAAGCCCATCACCCAAAGCAGGGCAAACAGCAGCAGCAGCAGCAGCAGCAGCCGTTGTTGATTGAAGCGGAGGTGATCCAGGCTCTGTTCCTGCTGGGTTCTGGCTGCCAGTGCTGCTATGTCTCAAGGCAAGCTGCCAGCAGGCATTTGCATGCACTGCCCGAAGCAGCATCACAAAGAGGAGCTTGTGCAAGGTTGCTGCACCCGGTCCGTCTGCACTCCCAGTGCCACTGCTGGCAGCTGCTGAAGTTTCAGTTCCTGCATCTTCAAGTGCATCTCCCAAAGCTTGTTGATGATCTTTGCTGACAGAGAGACCATCTGCTGCAGAAGATGAGTGTGTGCAGATGAGATTGCTCAAAGCCTCAGCAGCATGGGCAATGGCTCTTCCCCCTCTGATACACCAACGCTCAATCTCAGCTGCGGCCTGATGGGCTGCGTTACATGATGCTGCTGCTTCAGAAAGCTGATCATCTGCACCATGCCTTGACAGCTCTGTCTGCTGGTACTGCTGCCACTGCTGCTTTGCCAACTGCCCAACTTTACATGCTGTTGTCACGAGGCTGAAGATTCTGGTGACCAAGCTAGTCAAGCGATTGTGGGAGCTTGAATGTGTGTCTTGTGCCGCTGTTTGGGTGGTTGTTCCAAAATGCTGCTCCTGCAGCATAACCTCTAGGGCACAGATGACTTGAGTGACAAAGGGTAAAAGCTGTACTGCAAAGGAGAGGGGAGCTTGAGGCTCACTGCATGTCTGCGCTGACATAAGACCATTGCTGTCATCTCGAGGGGAGCCAGAGCTTGATGCTGTATGCTGTTGCTTCTGGTGGGAGCTGCTGGACAGCAGGTCACGCGCCTGTGTTCTGATGACTGCTTCGATTGCCACAAGAGGGATGACTGGATCTGACTTCAAGGCAGCAGCAATGTGTCTGGGCTCAACTGCAGTGCAAGGAAACACAGTAGCCCGGCATGGCATTGTGGCTGTCAGCAACAGTAAGCACTGCTTGAAGCAATAAACCCACTCACAACGTTGCTGATCATAACTGTCAACTTCGATAAGCGTGTCTGCGCATGTATTGTTATACATGCATGCTGCATAGTGGCTCAACACATGGCGACTCTCTACAACCGCTGACGTGGGTAATGTGACACAAGGCCATGAGTAGATGCCACATGGGATGGATTGGCCGTCTGCTTCTAAATTGTAGTTCTGGTGGGCCCCACTACTTAGTGTACTGCAAGATACGATGTACTGCCAAGCCTCCATCCAATCATGAGGAGGGATGCATAGCCACTGACAACACACCTGATCGGCACAGCCACATCAGCAGCTCTTCATATCTCCATGGAGCCCACCGCTTGCTGTTGCCTGGTAACCACACTAAGCTATCCACTACACTGACATCAGCGATGTTCACCGTCTCACTACCGTACCAACATCGCCGATGACTATCTGTCTGCTGCTTCTCAGCTGCTGCTGCCTTCAAGGTGCGCAGCACAGCTTTGGGAAGCATCTGTACAATAGGATGCAGCAGTCTTGCTGCTACTGCAGCTGACAGCACTGGTTGACGACTGCTTTGGTTTTTTCCTGCCTGCTGACAAGCTGCAGCTTCTGAGCCCAGCTGCAAGTCTGCGGTAGGCTTGGCGTCCATTGATACCATAGAGACAAGTAGCTGCATTGCTACATCCACATACATTCCCATTGTGGGAACCTTTTCAGCAGGGACTTGAAGGGCCATGCTCAACAGCAGCTTGACTGCTGGAAGCATCACTCTGTCAGGAAACAGGAGAGCGCTCTTGTTGCATGGCTGCTGCTGGCCTGACTGATCACACTCACCGCTGCCGCATGCCACCCCTGTGCTGCCGTCAGCCATCCTGCGCTCTGAGATGCTTCTAGAAAGCAGATAGAGTGCATCACCGAAAGGTCTATCAACTGCACTGGCAGCGGCAAGTTCTAAACCAGAAGTTATGTGCGGCGACACTCCCAATGCAGTGAAGACTGCCATGACTGTGCTGCTGTCACCTACTCTAACCACCTTGAGGAGACGTGCCTGTTGTTCATCGTCGGCATCAGCTAGAGCCAACTGCTCACTCAATGTTGCTGATGCAGTGCAGGGCCGCTCCTCAGACGGTGTCTGCAGCTCTGCTGCTCGATAAGCCAACAGGAGCAGAAGCAGCTCCGGAAGCTTGTCTGCCAGCAACAACCTCTCCTGATGCTGAAGTTCAGGCACAACTGAATTGTCGATCTCTGCCAGCTGACTGGTAATCATGACTGTTATTAAGTCGCCAACACCCTGGCCGCTGGCGGCCGTCACCAGCATGCTCTGCAGTATTTGGCAAAGACCAGGCTGCACATACTGCCTTGCCATTGTCAGCAAGTCACTGCAATTATCACTACCTGCACTGCCCGGGTACATCCCTTTGAGACCCACGCTCAACAGCGGCACTGCAGCTGCTGTAAAAGCAATTGCAGCTGATATTGACGCAGCAAATGCTGATGTGGGCTGCAATAATTCTCTGAGTGCTCTGGTTGTGGTAATCAGCAGGACATGCCACAGCTCCATGATTTCCATGGCATGCAGTGCTACAACAATGTAGAACCCTAGCAGCTTCTCTAATGGTGACACATCCTCATGCACAGCTGCCAGCGGTTGCTGCCTCTGCTTCTGCCGCTGCTTCTGCTGCTGCTGCTCCTGTGCCTGGGCTTGTTGTTGTTGCTGTCGACTGGCTTCTTCTGTTGCAGTTGCTAAATCATGCAGAAAATGAGTCATACTCTGACTGTAGCTGGCCAGTGCAGGGAGCACATCTGCACCACACAACAGGGTACAAAGAAGATGGTTTTGTGATTATCTGTGTCTGCACACATTGTCAGCCTCAAAACAGGTTACCTCCGACACCATAGTCTGCTTACTCTGGATACTGCCTGTTCAACAGGCTGCTCTCCCGAGCAGAACCAACTCCTCAATCACTTTGCATGTGATGCTGAACTGGGACAGCAGCCTATATTGAGGTGTGCGTGGGCAACCATGCACTAAATCTGCCGAATAGTCAGCTTCGGAACTCTTGGTCTCCAGGATGTAACACAGACAAGATGAGATGATGTGATCGACGGAAAACAGCACCAATGGCACAGCTGCATGATCACCTGAGGTCAGCACATTCTGCAACTGATCTTCAAGCGTAGCAGCTCCACCCAGTGACTCTCGGAGATGCTGTATGAGCGTCCTCAAGTGCCGGATCAGGGCGGATGATAGCATGACAGCACCACTGGGCAGCGTAGCTGTTGCACCTGGTGCAGCAAACGTTTTTTTGACCAGACTCATGACGTGTACTGTTGCTTCGACTAACAGTACAAAAAGCCCTCTACTGAACATTATAGAATATAAAGAGAGTCCGCTTGCGAGGAATGTGCCGGGCAAGTCCACGCTGCTCAAAGCGTGTCCGCAGCTTTCGAGCGTGGCCTCATCAAGATCAATGACTGCTCTGAGATGCGTATTGTATTGGTAAAAATCTTTGTCGCTGTTTCTGTGCCGATGCGCATGCCCTTTCATAATCACCCTCGCACCCTGTGACCCCATGATACGTATCGGTATACCGAAAATTACATCAAAGCATGCAGCAAAGGAATTCCACGCATGATGGGGTCTCCATCGGCTCACTGTAACTAATAGGTGCCATCTCAAACTTCAAACCTGAATGACACTGGCGGTAATCAGTTCGAATTCCACCCTTCAAACCTCTGTCTCTGCCAACCGGCATATAAAGAAATTTGGTTGATCACGCAACTGCTACCTTTCTACCGAGCTGTAGATGTACCTGCACAATGCAGACCTCGATTGACTAGCTTCTGAAAATGTGCAAGCAAACCCAACAGTAGCAACAGCAGCCATGGTACAGAGAGGCTCGACTTTCCTAGCCATGTATCATGGTTGTTTGCACAGCAAAACTTATAACTGGCATAGCTCTGTGCGCAGTGAACGTCAGCACACATCAAGATGGCAATACGTTGCCTTTTACACAGTGCTGGGCAGAATGGAAACTGATTGGGTTGGACAAAAGCCCTTTGGCACTATGCCAACCTGCGTGGTCAAGCCTTGCCGCAAGGATAACACACCTAGAATGTGAAAGAACTTATATATGGTATGCATCCAAGCACTGAAATCACTGCTCGATCCGATCTGATGAGTCACAAAGCTGCCATGCCAGTGCAAGCTTTGCATGCATGGCACAGCCAGAATGGGGACCACTCACAACCAAATCAGCGGCAAAGGTGTGACTCAGTGTGAGGTCAACTGTCGTTGCACTAATACACAATGGGCTTGTGCATCCTCCGACCCTCCTTCTGGCACTCCTTGCTGCAGTACTTGGCCACCTTACACCCTCCTCGAAAACACAAGCCCTACCAGACACCAGCTGATACTCACTCAGCGTGTCCATGCTGCAGCAATCCAGGTTGTTGCGGCAGACCGTGACAAGTATCTCAGACATCATCGACACAAAGTCCTGGGGTTGCAATCGCCACTCTGACAGTTTGTAGCTTCCTTCCACAGCTAAATGGTGGTGGCCAGCTGCAACAGCGGATGCTGGAGTGCTGCAGGGAGCTCCAGCTCTGGAGCTGCTCTGACCAGAGGAGGGCTCTGCACATGGATCATCCGGTGCAAAGTGGGAACTGTCTGGACTGCTGGCACCACTGCTTGAGCAAGCCAAATAGTACCCCTCAGAAACTCCAAAGGGCTGACAGTACACCACTGTATTTAGACCACAGGCAAGACTCTTGCCTGTGGCACACAGTTGCTGCAGCGGCCTTTGCTGCTGCTGCCTGGCCTGGCCTGCTTGGCTTGGCCTGCTTGGCCTAGCAGCATGACCAGCAGGAAGCTGTGCAGCCTCCCTATATGTGCCGCATAGCAGCGGCTGCTGACACCTATGGACTGTGAGCTTATGGTAGGGCGGGTACTACTGGTCTCTGCTGAAGGACATGCACCACTCTTTGCAGGAGTCACCCCTGGATGGTTGTACTGTCTACTGTCTCTGCTGACACAGCTACCAATCTGTGTACGGATGGCTTCATTGAGGACCGCTGCAGTACTGGCAATGGCAGTCACCCCTGTCGTGAACCAGCTGTTGAGCTCATAATCAGCCTGCTGTGCTACTGTCTTCACTTTTGACACAGCTTCTGCAGTTGATATGCCTCCAGCCCTATACTTGCTGAACAGCAACCTTGGAGATGCAGCCTGCCTGCTTCAGCTCCTCCTGCCACTGTACTGCTGCCATTCGTCCCACCTTACAAGCTGTGACGAACAGGCTGGAAACCCTGACAATGATCTTGGTAGTCTTCACACGCAAGTGCTGATTCTGCATGATGATGTGGACAGCACGAACAATCTTCGTCACAACTGGCAACAAGTCTGTTGCAAGTTGACCTGGGCCCTGGTAGTCATCTTCTGGTTCACTTGGTTGCTACTGTTGCGGTGCCTGCTTCTGTTGGCAGCTGTCTGGTACTAGTTCAGAAGCATAAGCTCTAATAGCTGCTACCAAAGGAGCGATGGGTTCGGGCCGCAGGACAGCAGCAATGTGCTTGGGCTCAACTGCACATGGCATAAAAGAAACAAGGAACACACGGAGCCGGGCCAGTGAGAAGGATTTCTGTCTATCAACTCAAGGAGCTTGAAAGCATCAGGACATGCTACGTTGGTACTTGCCAAGTGGGTCATTGCATAATCACAGCACTGTCTTGAAGATCGATTTTTAAGATTGTATGGCACACACAATGACATCAACCCAACCTTGGATAGCAGCTTCAAGCAGCCTGCTGATATTCAAGGAGGCGCTATCAGCAGCAGTGTATCCTTCATTGCATGAGATCTCTTCAGGAAGTGTGACAGGCATGCTGGCTGTTTAACATCCAGACAACAGCAAATAGTGAACCTCACCTGACCTGCAAACAGCCATCAGCAAGGTTCCATAGCTGAACAGTATCCTTTCCTGCATTTGGCATGCACAATGATAGTAGATGGCTGCATCCGATGAGTCAGCTGAATCAGCTTCACCTGTCTGCTGCTGGCAGGTGGCATCTCTGCATATCTTCACCACAGCTCGTGACAGCAGCTTAACACTGGATGTAGCAATTCTGCTGCTACTGCTGTCGGCACAAGTGGCCAGGATATGTCCCTGTCTTGGTCTGCTGCAGCTGCTGAGTCATCACTGTCTGCTGTTTGCATCTGTGGGTGTGACGCCTCGTAATACTCAAGACAGTCAAGTAGTGCCAAGACTGCCGCAAAGGCAGCAATGGCCTAGTATGCCAGCTTCAGCAAGCAGCAGCAGTGAGTTCTGGATTGTTATCCTGATTCCTGGAACTATCAGGTGATAAGGGAATAGAAGGTCAATTGCAGAGTCCATCCGCTGCCGGCTGGACTCGTCACGATCACTGCTGTGTCTGTTGCTGCTGTGGGCTCTGGCCTTGTTGCATGCTTGTGTGCGCTGGTTGATGACTTCCAGCAGGATTATAATCCCATCCCTACATGAACGCTCTCCATACTCGGCAGTAGATACTCCTGCGCAGACATCAGCTGGTACGCCAAGTGCAGCAAGGAGCTGCCTGCTGCTATCTCGTAGCCTATGCTGGTTATGCCTTGTCACGCTGCTGAGCAGGCTGTTTGCTGGTCCTTTTCACCACTGGCTTCTGCTGTTGACCCACTGCAGCCGGAGTCGGCTTGCCAAGGTTTTGGTCTTGCTCACGGTGCAAGGCCTGCAGTCCTGCTGCTTGGTTGACCA
>JARWLF010000865.1:0-12514 GCA_029853055.1 Scenedesmus sp. KT-U | reverse complement strand
GTCGGGCTTGCCCATAAGCTGCACTTGACCACCCTGCTGCTGATAGTACTTGGCCAGTGTGCCCGGCATTGTGATAAGAGAAGGACCATCTACTGTCACCTGCAAGCAGACACGGGCAAAACCTGTTGAATAATATATGTGTGCGAGGCAGAGCCTTCACAATCAACAAGGTATCACATAGACAGCTGCATGTGCCAAACATTCATGGCATGCTGAACATATGGTACTGTCACGAGTGCATCGCCTGTCAGCGAAAGCATCTGTTGCAAAGCGCTGTGTCAACTTGCATCTTCCGCCGTCTACCCCCTGAGACTCACCAGATCTGGGTTTGCTACTATCATAGGTATCTGTCGCCCTTGCTGCTGCTGCGCTTGCACACACTGCTGCAGCAGCTGCTGAATGTGTTCCAGACTGGCATCCTGTGTGCTGCCATCTGGTTGACCGATAGCTTCTGTGCCGTGAGCTAGAATGAAGTCAGCCTGGGCTGGGTCTGTCACAACCTGACACAGTGCAAGAGCAGCAGCAGCAGCAGCAATCATGCCATTGCGTCATAAGCTCTTCTGTACTTCGCTACTGCGGGAGCCAGCAATAAGCCAATGGTAAGAAGCTCAAAAACCATACATGAGAAAGGAGCGTCCAAGATATCTTGTAAGCTTTTCTGTTGTGCAATGTACAACTTCAGTGAATGAACGAAGATCTACTGACTTGTAGTCCCAGATCATCCAGGGGTATCTTGCCTCTGCTAGACCAGGTTAGGTGTATGCAGCGAGTGCCAAGGTCCTGCCACCAGGGGCTGGGACGAGTGCTGAGGTGGGTGTGAGTCAGCTCACCACTGGTTATTGCACCTGTCACGTAACATGTCATTGTTATGTCAGACTGTTACACGGTGATGTTACATGTCCCAAGTGTCTCCTGAGGTCACGAGAGAAAGAGGAAGTTTATATGTCTCGGGTGACATACTCACAGAATGCTGGTAGCGCCCACACACATTGAAGCAGTTCATCAGAAACAACAAACTTAATATCTTGCATACCTGCAAACCACTCTGCCTTGAAACCCATTTTGACCAGTTTGCTGATTGTGCCACCAGATCGTCTGCTGCTGTTGCTGAGTATCAGAATCTGCTTTCCTGCAGCATTCAAGGCCTCCACTGCTGCTATGGCTTGCGGGTATGGCTTCTTTCCATCATGCAAGACACCAAACTGGTCGAGCAGTACACCCTGGAGAGCAGAAACACCAGCAGCTTATAGATGTACAAGAACTTTACATGCTGTGCACTCTATATGCTGCAGTGCAGCTACGCAGTTGTGAGCACTACATGAACACCGTCAATAATCTGTACTGCTTCAACTACAGTTACTGCTTCATCATAGCAGGACTGCAGGGCAGCAGTTGCAGCAGCTTAGTAGCTACTGTGTGCAACTGCCGTGAAGTGTGCTTACTTGAAACTCTGGTAAAATATCTGTGATGCCGTTTATGGTCCTGGGGCGTTGAGAAGGCATGTGGTGCTGTGTCTGAACCACAGCTGCTGGTTGCTGAGTGTGCTGCTTCATGGACTTCACTGCAAACTGTGGGGTTGCTGCAGGACGCTGACTAGCTGCTGCTGTCCTGCGCATTGGTTCTCAAGTCCTTGATAGATGCTCTGCGCACTCAGTTGTGCTTGATACAGGTTGATCTGTTCAAGAAAGTATCTGCGCACGTCCGCGAACAAGCTCGCCAGGGCTCCCGCCAGACTGTGTTTTGCGCAAAGACATCGCCACAACGGCTCTATAGTGCCATCAAAAGCTTATGTGTTGCTTGAATTGCGCTGACATGTTCGCTTTATACAATGAAGAGTGAACAGCAAGACATGCTGGAAACACCAGGTACTGAGAGGCACTGCAGGAGGCTTACACCGACAGATGTCAGACACAAAACCAAAGCTCTACTGTAAGCTGGCGTTCAAGCAACACTGGTGGGGGCAGATGACGCACACACTATGACAACAGTCACAGATTCAAAACCAGGCACTAAGCACGCAAGTCGCGCCAGAACTTCTCCAGGGCCCTTTTGCCACACTCACGGAAACCATGCAGATCACGCAGGTTCCTCAGCCTGGTAAGGTGTGGAAGCCCCTGTTGTTGCGTGTTTTTAGACAACCCATGTAGGCTCAACTTTGTCAGACCCTGCAACCTGGCAACCACTGGCATCACAGCAACTTGATGCACATGCGACAAAGACAAACTCTGCAGTCCAGTAAGCTCGAGCAGCATTGCAGCAGTATAACCATTGTCAGCATCTATACTCCCCAAACTCAAACTCAGGTCTGTCAATCCTGTGAGCGCCGCAAGGTGCAACAGATCTTCATCAGGTATATGTACCCACAGGTACAGACACATGTGTAGGTGGTTGAGCTTGGTAAGGTGCTTGAGCGCCCGACATGGTGCAGCCACGACCGCTGCGTCATCTACTTCCCTTGGTGCCAGGCTGCCCGTCCAGTTCAAAGTCTTCAGGTTGCTCAGCAAGCAAAGTGCCCTCTGGATTGTAGCCATCTGTACTGGTGTGCTGGAGAAGTCCAAATCAAGCTCCACTAACTGCTTTAGCTGCGGCCATGCAGGTGCTGCTGACTCTGCCGGATGGCAGTCCACGTAACCCAGTTTAAGACTCTCTAGCTGCTGCAGTACCTTTACTGTCAGCAGGTCTGCAGCACTGTCCTGTGATGGACTCAGCTTCAGCTGCCGCAGCTGCTGCAAAGATGTTATATCTAATGCTGTAACTGCAGAATTCCTCCAACAGCAGACGTCAAGCACCTGCAACTGCTGTGGCAACCTGGAGCCTGCTGCTAGTGCATCAGCATCTACTATCAAATGCTGCAGTTGTGTAAGGTGAGATAGGTCCATGACTACAGTCTCCTCCTCGCCAATGTCATTGTCCAGGAACAAGTCCAGCTTCCTGAGCTGCCGAGGCAACAAATGAAGGTTGCCCTTGTTCTGTATCTGACCCAAGAACAAGTCTGTGAGCCTGCTGAGGTTGCTAACGGCACTGAGGTAGCCGGATGGCAGTATCTTCTCGTCAAAGCTCTCCAAGCGCAACGATTTGAGGTTGCTGAGTCTGCTGAGGGGTTCGTGTAGATCCATCGTGCTGGGCGCTACCTTAACTCGTAGCTCAGTCAATGTTGCTGCTGGGAGGGCTGACAGCACGCTTGGGCTTGCATAGAAGCCGCAACAGACGAAACTTTGAATCTGCAGAGGCTGAGAGGTTGAAGTGACTGCTGCGCTCTCTGCAGGACTGGTGGTACTGCAACCTGCTGTCTGTAATGGTTGCGCTGTGGTTGCTGTACACTGTAAGCCTGAAGTCAGTACACGGTGTGCCTGCAACTGAAGGCTGCTGGGAGCTGTCTCCGTGGCGGTAACTGAGGCTGTACCACCGTCAAAGGTAATGCTTCGCACAGTACCAGCATACTTGAATAGCCAGTGTGTGAATGTCTGAAGTCTGCTGATACAGTGCTCAGCGACCGCTTGAGAAAGCACCTCTGCAGGTGGTACTCTCCTTTTGAAAGTTATATCTGTTGTATACGCCACTGAATGTGTTACAGCTGCTCTCCATGCTTTGCAGACCTGCACTATCCTACAGATGTTCTGCTGATCTGCTGCAACTGCTGGATGCTGCAGTGCCACTGACAAGGCCTTTGCAGACGCAGCCTGCAATCAAGCATACGTTACAATGGATCTGCTGAAGTACACTTGCTGGACGTCTTCGACAAACCGCTGGGCATCTCAGCGAGGTTGCCTGGTCAGGCACTGTCACCCACCAACTGACAGTACAAGCACTTGCGGTGCATACGCTGTCGTACCTGTTCCGCCTGTCGTGCATTCATAAAGAGGGAAATACCCGGTCAAAGGCTATCAAGTAACCACTCTGATGTGGACACGCTGAAAGTCTGTATCAGACGCCTGCGCAACGATGGCCTAGCTGCTTGCACCAAGCTGCCGGGTGGTTCACACTGAGATTCGCCAGAGATATGCCGAGAGGTCTCTTGTTGAATCGTACATCGTGCAGCATGCATAGTCTTACAGAGTGACAACGTGTCAGCCCCTGCCAGGGCCCCATGCCAGGGTACTGTACATGCATGTCATGCAGGTAGTGCACTACCATGTTCAATATTAGACCTGTTACATGTCAAACAACTGCATGCTTCAGTGCCAGCTGAGCACAGACTAAGCTTGAAACCAGTCCTTTGACAGAGACGTCAGTCAAAATATAGCCTATATCTGAGCTGACATGTCCAAGAAGTACAACAGCATCATAGGAACAAGCATAGAGCAGCGACGTTCCATGAAGCAATCAACAGTAATCCAAACATCATCCCGTCCCACATAGTATTGTGGCGCTACGGCAGGAGTCAAACTCAAGTTGCCAAGTCAGCCAGGTCCAGACACCTGCTGACTGCCTTCTGCCAATGCTTGAACCTCCTTGCTGCATCTTCCTTGCTGACCTTCGGCTCAAACACCGTATGATGGTCACCTTCGGGATGTTGTCTCACAAAGTCCAAGTCCCAGAGACCCACAGTGAGCCCTGCTGCCAGTGCTGCACCCAGTGCTGTGGTCTCCTGGAACTTGGGCCGCTGTACTGGAACTTGCAGGATGTCAGACTGCACAAACATACATACCACACAACAACTTGTGCTTGTTGCCACTTCTGGACCTCTATATCCTCTAAATCAGCTGTGACAAGACATGCTGCTATATCTAGCAACAACTGTCAAGCGATACCATGCCAGAACATCATGTTATTGTGCACTAACCGCACCTGTAGTTGCATGAGTGTGTCATTATGTGTTGCACCGCCATCAACCCTAAGAAGATTCAAACTCATGCTGAACCCTGGGGCAACGTGAAGCTCTAAACCCTCTTGCACTTCATCATCACCATCTGCTGCGGCTGCTGCTGCTGCTGGGTCTGCCTCACCCTGAGGAGCTAACCCCACTTTGCCATTAGCAGCAGCAGCAGCAGCATGGTCTGGGTAGCTGGCTGTCTTATGTAGCATCGCTGCTGCAGCAGACTCCACTTGCTGCTGCTGCTGCTGCTCTGTGTCCAATGCTGCACTAAGCCCTCTGCTGAGTGTTCTGTGTTTTGTCTCCTGTGATGTGTCCAGCAGCATGGCCTCCAACACCTCACGTGTTTGGAAGCAGATAGCTTCAAGCATTGCTCTTACCACATGACCACGAGTAGTGAACGCTGTGAATCCACAAAACAGCAGCAGCAGCAACAGCAGCATGTTGATGCGACAACACAGAAATAGTAAAACCATCAACAAACCATGAGTCACCATCGCTGACAAACCACACATTCAGAAAGGTGTATGCATCTACCACCCAGCGAAGTTCTGTTCCTTCTCTGTCACTCATTCAGATCTTCACAGGTCTGTGCATGATCAGCATCCACCTGGAGTATCATAGCTCTCCAAAGTATCATCAGCGCAAACAGACAAATGAGAAGCACATACAATTTATTGCAGCACAGCACTAGCAGCAGCAGCACAACAACAGCAGCAGCATCAGCGGCCGCAATCCTCCCACCTGTCATCCCCAGCAATGTCCCTCGAGCATCCTCCTCCCAGTGAGGAGCCAACAGACCACCAAATGCAGGAACAAAGTACACACCGCCAGTGTCGGGGACCTGCGACAGAATATAGATACATAGAATATACATACATCGAATATGCATGTATTGTATACACGTTACACAGATAATAGGGATGACAACCACACTTTGCAGTTTGTAGTGCAGCATTACAAACTCCATCAAAATCAACCATAATGTATGACCCGAACATAACACACAGACATACAACATGCAACACAGATACTTACAACATGCATAGCCCACTGCATAGTGAGAACACTCACCGAATTCGCCACCTCCTCACATTCATCCGCGCTGTCAATGATCCTCAGGTTATCTCTCAGCCAGCTCACCCCCAGTCCCGCCACCGCCACTGAGCCCTCCAAGGCGTATGAGGGAGCAGCGGTGGGGCCCAGCTGGTGGGATAGCGTGGTCAGAAGACCATGACTGCTGGGGGTAAGCTGAGAACCTGAGGGGTCACACAACAGCAGATATACCAACAAGGTATGTTTGAATGCTATTGTCAAACACAACCAGTGCAAGCAGGCGTCAATTGAGCTTGAGAAGCACACGTTGGTGCTGTACAGGAATAAGGCTGTTGCGCATTAGAACAACTTCACCTGTGTTTAGTAACATGAAACATCCTGTTCCGTATGTGTTCTTAGCTTCACCGGGAGCCGCTCTCTGACCTAACAGAGCAGCCATCTGGTCACCTAGGCAACCTGGTGGTGGCAGCAGCAGTTGCTGTCAGGCATAGCACCAACAATTGAAATCCTTGGCACACACAGATAGTCACTGTTTGTGGCAAGAATGCTGCAACAAGCGCCCAACATCACATCAACCGACATGATTGTGACTCAAGTTTTTGCGTATACCTGCAATGGGCACTCCCTTGAGTGGTCCTGCTGCTACTGTTCCGTATACCTCTGCATTACTGACAATGCGCGGCATGATGTGTGCTGGTGCGTTGAACAGCTGTAAGAAGGGCGGGTGCCAGCTGAGTGTTGACAGGTCCATCAGGTTGGTGCGGGAAGCATTCGTAACTGTGGAGTCAAATACACGAGACACATGTTTACACGCCAGGTACATCAGTACACACAGAATTAGCTGCCAGCACCATGCTGATGTCCACATGTTGCTGTCAAATCAACTTCATTCAAGCACTAGAACGTTACTAGCTGCAAAGTCTGTATAGAGGCAAGATGCCAGGAAACAGCTCAAGGCACCTTGATCATCCACTGCCTACACTCACCGTCAGTGACATGTATCCCTCCCTCCACCCCCCCGGTGAGGCAGTAGATGATCCAGCTGTCAACAGTACCAAACATGGCCTCACCACTCTCAACGGCTGCAGACACCTGAGGCGCAAGACACATGTATTTAATAGCTGGACCATATAGCTTGATACTTTGCAACTTCTCAGCTGTAGGCAGTCATGCAGATCTCAATGTTTCAGAGTAACACATAGGTGCTTGACAGCTACCCAGGATGCCATCAATACTGCTGCTACTGTCACCACTACTGCTGCTGTTGCTGCCACGGCCATGCACTGTCGTACCTGAGGCACATTCTCCATCAGCCACTGGTACTTGTATGCGCTGAAGTAGGTGCTGATGGGTAGCCCAGTGACGGGTCTGAAGTGATCCTTGCCACCGGGTAACTCAGACTCCCACCTACGACAGATTTCACTGCAGCAGGAGCAGCACCACAATGTATTGTTACAGGCGCACAATGTTACCGCAGTGATGTGGAAGATGGCACGAACTACAGCTGCAGCAGACAAGGAAGCAGGCTGCTGGGAAGCTGCAACAACTTTTGTGGCAGGATATTATCAGTAGCTGATGACACCTCGCACACCTTGTTCTGTTGTCCAGCCACACTATTGCATTATGTAATGGTTGACCAGTGCTGCGTGACCACACCAGAGTGGTCTCTCGCTGGTTGGTAATGCCAAGACCCACCACCTGGGGAAGAAGGAGAGGGAGAGGTGTGGAAACAGACGTGAGCATCATTGGCAGTGATTGAAACATCTAACATCAAACAAGAACTGGATGCAATCCTGCAGCGACTGAGAGGCTAAGCACTGTCATGTCAGATTGAAGCCTTGATGCACTGCTGCAGTAAGCCATGACAAAGCTTCGCGAAGTGGTGCGTTGATGTATGAACTACCTTGATGGGTTGACCGGCTTTCTCCTCTGCTGCTTTGAAAGCTCCTTCGATACATCTCTGAACACTGCCCCAGATGACCAGAGGATCATGCTCACACCAACTGAAGCAGGAAATCAGACGATGGAGGAAACATAAGACGTACAAGACACACAAGACTTTATATAGACTTGTGAGCTACTGTCTACGGACGGTGTTGCAGAGCTTGTTCCGCCACGTGATTCGCTGTTAAGCACTCAGTCAGCAGTAGGTCTCGGTGCAAGGGAAGACTGGCAAGAACTCACCCAGCTTTGGGGTATATCTGCTTGAATTGCTCCTGATGCGAGGCTAGCGGCTGAGCGTTCTTATCAAAGATAAAAACTCGTGTGCTCTGAGTGCCCTGGTCGATCGCTGCTATGCAGTCCATGGGACCTTGACACGCAAGCAGCAGAGGTGACTCTGCTGGACAACAGGCAGCCTGTGTATATGCTCTGATCCGTAGCCCAGGTCTTTAGTGACAACAGTAGCCAATAATCATCTCAATGAGGTAGCATCGACATGGTACTGCGAGCTTGAGACAGGAAGAGTCGGTTGGGAGCAATTTCAACGGAACTTGCGGAAGAGGGGCCTCGCTCAATGGCTACACGATTATAATAGCAGACATTTGCATAGATCAGTCTGCCGCTGTAAGCTTCTGTCCTGCCTCAACCAGGCATCAACCGCACCTGCTGACTTGGCAATCGGAGTTACTCTCACCCTTGTTGTAACATCTCACTCAAAGTTCTGGGTGCATTCGCCCGCTGATGGACGAAGACTGCTCCCGACACAGAAATGGTAGCACGCTGGAAGCTAACACCACTCATAGCGCTCAAACATCGCCCTCAACAGACTCAACGACTCCTACTACAGAGATGTGTCCTTGCATGGACTGGCTAGCAGCCTAGGAAGTTACATGGTGGCCTCATTGCTTCTTCACGCACTCAGGGGTGCACATGTGAGTGCCTTGATCGGACAATATCCTGATGCTGGCTTCAGACCCATCACCGTACAGCAGTAGAGGTGTTCTGCAGTGACAGACAGCAGTGCCCTATCGGCTTTACTGCACCCAACTTAGAAGTGCGAGATCAACGTATGACTGAGCAACTGTTCGTGCAGGCCGAGGTTTTGGAAGAGCAGGGTTTGCTGCTGCGTTTGAAGAAGGTTGGTCGGCTGACAGCAGTACTGGCAGGAGAGCTCAATGCAGCAGCTGGACTCACAACTCATGGAGTGAGGAGCCTGAGGGTCAGAAGGTAAACCCTTCATGGAGGCTGTGATAGTGACAGTGTTGTAGCAGTATGAAGAAAAAGCAGTATGAAAGGCAGCTACTGTTGTAAACATGTGCGTTGTTCGAGCAGCTGAAGAATCCGAAAGACCTGAAAGCACCAGAAGCAGCACCGAAGCTGCTCAGGAACCACTAAAATCACTTTTTGCAGCAGCTCCCTTGCTACACAAAAGTATGTTGCTGCTGCTGTTTGCTTGCAGCTCACTACCAGTGGCTGGCACCCCAGCAGCAGCAGCAGCAGCAGCAGCAGCACCCTATGGTGTCGTGTTGTACCCTGCAGTGCCTTATGGACCCAAGCCACGACATCTGATCGACATATACGTGTCAGCACAATTGTATCAACAGCAGCAGCAGCAGCAGCAGTCTGGGTCAGCCCCACCATCTGCTAAAGCACCAGTGGTGTTTTTCTGCCATGGAGGAATTTGGGCTTCAGGTAATGAATAACCTGACAGTTGAGGGCAGTCAGTAACTTGCTGACACAATGTATGATTGTGCTATTGTTTTCTTCAACGTTTGCATGTGAGATGTAATGATGGTTTTCAGCAAGTTGTACACAGCCATATGCTCAGAGTACAGCAGTTTCAATGCAGTTGGACCCAAACACTTGCTACATGAACTGTATCACAAGAAACTGTCACCTGCTATGGTCGCATCATCCATCTAGTCTCATTCTGCTGCTGCTATCACTTGTATCTCCCTTACAGGTGAGCGCTGGCACTTTTCCTCCATGGCCACTGCTCTGGCCCAGCAGGGTTCAGTGGTGGCTGTGATCTCTTACACCCTGTACCCTGATGTACTGGCAGGAGAAATGGCGAGGGAGGTGTTAGCAGCATTGTTGTGGACAATGAATAACATATGTTACTATGGAGGAAATAACAAAGAAATAACAGTGATGGGACACTCAGCAGGAGGACATCTGGGAGCCTTGGCAGTTATGATGCTAGCGCAGCATCGCTGCCAGCAGCAGCAGCAGAGTCTGTTGTCAAGCAAAAGCAGCAGCTCGTTGTCGCAGCAGCACCAGCAGCAGCAGCAGCAAGGTATTGACTACTTGTCTCTTCCTCTCCCGAAGTTGTTCATTGGTATGTCGTCCGTGTATGACATCAAGCAGCACTTTGACTTTGAGCAGCAGAGGGGAGTGGCTGGCCTGTCAACTATGGCTAGAGCGTGTGGTGGGGCGGCATGCTTTGATGCAGTGTCACCAGCAGTGATGCTCAGGAGGGCAGCAGCAGCAGCAGCAGCAACGGAGCAAGCAGCTGCAGCAGACTCATCGAGAGCAGCAGAGGCAGCAGCAGGGTTGCAGAAGCAGCGGCACAGGGTGCAGCGGCACTCACAAGATGCCCAGCAGCGGCGGCGGCAGCAGCAGCAAGTGCAATGGCCCAGTCAGTATGCATTGAGAGCAGCAGCAGCAGGTGGATACACCTTCTCACCCTCACATCATGGGAGTCCTGTACCTGGTGATGTAGCTGCTGCTGGAAGAGATACAGGCTTCTTTGAGGTTGACCCCCTTAGGCACGCCAGAGTGCAGCAGCAGCAGCAGCACCAGTGGCAGCAGCAGCAGCAGCAGCTAACACAGCTGCATGGTGAGGTGTATCCAGATGCTGTGTGTGCACTGCAGCAGCCATCACCAGTGCTGCCAGCTGAACCCACCAGCAGCAGCAGCACACATCAATCCACCACATCTCAGAGCAGCAGCAGCAGCAGCAGCAGCAGCAGCAGCAGCAGCAGCAGCAGCAGTACACCATCAGCACCATCCTCAGCAGCAGCAGCCGTGTATGTTGACGCCATCAGTGTGTTACGAAACTTCACGAGATCATCAGCTGCCCACCTTCCCCCTTTCATCATCATGAACAGTGTTGGAGATCACATGGTGCCCTGGCAGGAGGGAGTGGACATGTTGCAGGCACTGAAGGAATGTAACGTACCAGCTAAACAGCTGATATATGACACGCCATTACATAACGACTTTGTGCTGGATTGGAACCCCGTTAGTGCTGCTGCTGACAGCAGTAAAAATGGAAGCAGCATTGACTTGTCAGCTGCTGGGGCAGCAGCTACAATGAATGCATTTGCTCAAGATATTGTTGATCTAGTCACAGGGAAGGTCCAGTTGAGCTTCAGTGGCAGCAGCAGCAGCAGCAGCAGCAGCAGCAGCAGTGGTGATCAGCCTGGTAGTAACCAGCAGGCAGCAGTGACACCATTGTTTGATGGAAATAGACTTATACCAGATGTTGCCAGCAAGGATGACAGCATTCATCTGAGGGGACCCTGGTTTGCCCTGCCAAGATCTCGGTTGTAACTATGTGACAGACGCAAATGGCCCCTGGCACCTGTGAACTGGCAAGGTAGAGCAGCAGTGTGTTGGGACGGTCAAAATTCACGGTGAAGTACACAAAAGCGATTGACCTGCACAATTGTGGACACTGAATAGAGTGAGCACAGTTGCGTCAAGGTGGGCCGCGAAATGCGGTACCCGGACGATCAACACAGCACGGGAGTTGACGGCGCTATGATTCAGGATCTCGGAGTGTCAGGCTGAAATTGAGGCTCTAACAAGGTATAGTCTTTGTTTGCGGCTTCGGAGCAGCTTCGAGTTCTCCAGAGTGTAGTGCTGAACCAGCAGCGCGATGCTTCAGGTTTTGATCTGTCGCGTATCTTGACTTGGTGCTGCCTGCCTGGTACAGATTGCGGTCGGAGGTGACTATTTTACGAATGATTGCTATTTGGTCTTTTACACACTGCTGAACCAACTGCGTGCCCAGCACGTTGCCGGATTATCTCAGTGCACGCGGGCAACGGTGAACGGTCACAGGGCATTCTATGTCTATCTGGTTGATGACCAACTATCTCAGTGCACCTCTCAGGCGTTCAACACCGCTGAAGCTGCTGGCCTTTTCACCATCCTTCGACGGGTCCGTCCACATCGTGCCGAGCAACCTTCCATTTACGCCGTAAATGCAGTGTATTGTGGCCTACTCAACTGTCTCTCAGTCTGCAAAGCCTGCTGACCGGTACAGCGGGACCACCGTCGAGCACTAGCTGCAAATCCCGGCAGGTTAGTCCAAGGTACGCTGCTAGAACTGTACAGTTGCTGTTCCCTGCCAAGTGCCACGGCACATTGCAACGGTCACGTGCTGCAGAAGCCACGTGTGCCACAGTGCTTCAGCTGCCGTCAGGTCGATCGTGAACAGCTAGATGTGTCGATACTCAGAACTTTGGGGAGTTGTGCCATGACAGCTGTGTGCTATTTCAAATGTGACAGTCACCCATGTGTGCTTGAGCAGCCACCACGTGTACATGTAAGCACGCTTGCTATCTTACTTTTCGATAGACCCATTCATGACTAGCTATGTTCAGATGTACAAAGACTCTATTGGTTGCTGACAGGGACACCAACTAGGAGAGACACTTTTGTCAGCACAGCATACTGAAGGGTTTAGCAGCACTT